>JAARMF010002562.1:0-26461 GCA_022844705.1 Toxascaris leonina
CCTGCCATCAAAATGGAAGACGGCTGGCTATCAAAATTATCGCCTTATCAGCCTAACTTTATCAATATGTGAAGTCTTGGAAATTATCGTTAAACAAATTATTTTATGCCATTTCAATTCAAACGCATTTATCAGTCCTGCTCAGCATAGATTTCTGCCTAGAAAGTCCACGCTGTCGCAGCCGACATCTTGCTTTCATACCACTGCGCCGTAAATAAAAACCAGCAGGTTGAGGTGGTTTACATCGATTATGCTAAAGCCTTTGATACAGACTGCTACCAGAAATTGTTAATTAAACTTAAAAGTTATGGGATATGTGGTGAAGTTCTGGAGTGGCTGAGATCTTTTTCGTCACAACGAAAGTTTGTGGTAAAAATTGGTAGATGCTATTTACAGCCTCACATTATTACCAGTGGAGTTCCTCAAGGGGTCACACTTGGCCCTTCACTCCTTGTTTATGTAAATGATTTATCCGATGGTTTCTCGAGTGCACGAAGGCTGCTTGCGGATGACCTTAAGATTATCGCTCACTTAACAACCCTGCTGCAAACTATTACGAGCTTCAGAAAGACCTTATATATCTGGAACGTTGGTCGCAAACTTGGCAATTGCGCATATCGGAAGAAAAAAGTAGTCTTCTTCAGTTGAACTTTCATTATGACTGCCCTCTACATCTAAACGGGAGTAAGCTTTGCGCGCAAGACGTTATCAGGGACTTAGGTCTGCATGCCACTTCAGGCTTCAAGTAGACTTTTCACTGTAGGGAAATAGCAAGAAAACCCTCATGAGTAGTTAGCCGCATACTACGTTCGCTGGAACATCCGTACATTGAACAGTACAGACCTGCTTTTATTGTCTCTTGCAGCCCTCCTCTCGAATACTGCACTCAGATATTGTCACCATGCACTGATAAAGACGCTGAAATGATTGAAAGCGTGCAGAGGCGATACGCAAGATCTGCTTTTCGCAACGTCTTTCCTGATTCCGTTATTCCTTCCTAGCCCGAAAGATTACATATTCTCAGCCTGAAAAGTCTGAAGTATCGACGACTTGAACTTGATCTCCACTCGTGCTTCAAGATATGAGTGGCTACTGCGATATCCCGTTCGATAGCATCTTTGCGTATACCCCATTCAAGACACGCTCCCGATTTCGCCGTTTTCAGCTACAATGTAGATTTTCGACTCAAGTGGATATATTAATTTCGTTTTTCTTTCGAGTCATTCGGGTATGGAAACTACCAGCTGATATTTTGGAAGGTAGTAATCTCAGTGCTTTCGAAGGGAAATTAGCCCAGTTTGACTTGTCGTCCTTTAGGGGAGTAGACGGCCAGCCAGTATGCTATTAATATGTGTATCATCTCGGTTCAGCCTTTTGCCAGCAATACCACATTCGTGATACTTGAATGATTTCATTTTGAATGTCGTCAATTTTTCCACATACTTATTATTGTATGTTTCTTTATGGTTAAATAAAGCAATTTGAATGAATGAATGAAAGTGACGTGAAGCTTACTTTGCCATCCGAAAGAGGACGGTAACATCAATCGTTCTCTGGAAAGGTTGCTCAAAAATATGCTTTTGTTGATGTCGTTTAGTACCTCACTCGTGAAGGCAAAAGTTCTTGACCGATTTCTGACAAATAATAAATCGATCGTTTACGATGCATCCTTGACGAAGGAACTCTCAATAATCATCACGCAATCATCGGCTTTGAAACCGGAAACTCCTTTATCACACCTAAAGAAACGACTTCATGAGAGTTTGCTCGCACTGCACAAATTGGATGAACGATTCGCATGGAAGAGTTTCATCTACACGAGTAGGGCGCACCCAGCTAATGCTCATCCAGCTGCACGCGCACTTTTTAGACTTTGCATGATGCTACTGAGGTCGGAGCACTGACGAGAAAGAACCAAAACTAACTCACTACCACTGCACCTTCAGTGACTAGGTGCAAAAAACACCACTGTGGCTTGACAGGCATCACTGAGGGGCTTGGCGGCACATACTCGAAGCACTACCCGACTATCCAACAGTGTTGCTAGAAATCGTGAGAGACGTATGCATGTGACGCAAAGGTGACAGCATTTTATAAATCCGTCAATACTAAGCTAAGAACCCACTACACAGCAAGCAACACCGATAACTCCCGAACAAGATATTTTTTGGAATACATAATACATCTTTTTAACCCTCGAGCTCTGGAACAAAATCCACGAGGAACATCTACCATCGTGACAGCTGCGCAGAAGGCCTCGTCCGGCGATTTGTCTAGATTGCGCAGAACTACCTTACTACCAAATTCCACAAACTACGATTAAATGCTGTACAAGCAAGAGTTAAGTTATTTCTGGTGTTGTTCACGAAATCGCCACCATACTCTATAAAACATGCTTTAAGACCTGCTGGTTGCCGTAATGCTGCTTAAGAAAGATGATTTAGACTCTGAAAGGCACTGTCCCCTCCCTCTAGTGTGGAGACGCTTCGCGACGATTGGAAGTCTTTACGGTCGTGGAAGACTCCCGCGGCTTGCAAAAAGGTTTCACAGCTGTAATCCCGTCCTCATTATTGATGTTCAACGAAACTCTCACCTGGCTATCCAGAAAAGTTAATGCTGGGGTATGCCGAATTATAAATCATCGCGTAACAACCCTATACCCCTCTCTTCAGCTGTCTCGACCAACCACCATTTTGCTGGATTTCTCTGGCGCACACCCGTTTGGTAATCGTTCCAATGCTGTCCCTCAGATTGCGCGGAATTAACAGTGCCCCCCTTCATTCTCAGATGTGCCCAACACCTGTAATGCGAATCAAGAAAAGGGGAAGGGATGCTTCCCTTACTCCTATTTCCTCTTTCTTCTCCAGTGAAGCAACCTGCGGAGGAAAGAAGTGCGCTAAACAAATTGATCTCGCCATTAGCGTTGAAAGTTTGAAAAAAGAAACCATTTGAGGCGTCTGTAGATTTGAATATCCCTTCCCGCGGCGATCTGGGTGATTTTGGCACCCTCCTATCACCCCGCCACCTCGGAAATCAAAGCAGTGTAGCACCGACTGTCTCCATTATACTGCAAATGAATGAACGTGCCCACCTCGTCCATGTTTTTTCATCTCAGCCGCATTCCAGTCCTATTTCACCTTCAGTGATGTTTCGCCCCACCGATGCATACATACGATATTCTTTATGATGGGTGGTCCTGCTACAGGTATCGAACGTTGAGTGAGAGTTCGTGAGCTCATCATTCGACCACAAATTCTGCTAACAGAACTAGATCGCCGATAAGGAGAGGCATTTTTCGCTGTGATGATTTAGCAATACTGTGCACATTTTTTGCATAGCTTTGCACATTTTTTATACTATGCACATTTTTTGCAAAGGCTTGAGGTGGCCGGCGAAAAGTTGTGAGTTAAATTACATCGTTGTTCCGAGAAATATCTTTTAATTCCTCATATCCATATTCGTGTTTTTTGTGCTAAAGAACAACTCTGTTCCATCTTTTCCTCTATTGCTTTCTCGTCTTTTCATTAATATTTCTTCACCTCCTATTTACACCTAATAATGCTATTTCATCTCTGTCCCACGTTCATTTTCATAGTCCATCACCTTAAATGTCTGCATACTTCACGTGCTTTCTTTGTTCATAATAAATTTGATCCAATCCAGCCTTGTGGTGAGGCGCAGTGGTAGTCAGATAATGAGACGTAAACGTTCGGGCTCGAAACGCCTTCAAGCAGTTATTGCCTTATGCCTTGGATATTGTATTTTCTGAATTCGATCCCTAAATCCACGACTTCCAACCATCTACCGATTGATAAAAACTTTGTAAGTGCATCTGCCGAATTGTGTGTGAAGAAATAGTCTTGATAGCAATGCTGCTTCTTTCAGTCTGATGAATTTGGCACAAGTTTGTGAAATCTTAGCGCATCATTCCTTCACTTCCCATCCTTCATACCCCTTTCGATCATCAAGCTCGATGCCTCTACCTTTCTTTGGAAAATCCTCGTTATTATCGGTGTAGGGCTAATGTCTTCCTCTCATCCCGTAAGGCGAACCGGTCGTCCACTTTCGCCTCCTTTCTTCTGTCCAGTTAAGTTTCATTTCTTTCCTGAAAGACGCCTCTCCACACCGTTCATTTCTCCCTTGTTCTCCCCCCTTCCCTTCAACTGAAAACAAGGGAAACTAGCC
This sequence comes from Toxascaris leonina, assembly GCA_022844705.1. Classification (NCBI taxonomy): domain Eukaryota; kingdom Metazoa; phylum Nematoda; class Chromadorea; order Rhabditida; family Ascarididae; genus Toxascaris; species Toxascaris leonina. The sequence goes on from JAARMF010002562.1 coordinate 4,186, forward strand.
AAGTCTTGGCTGGATCACCTCCCTGAACACTCGTTTAGTCTTTTTGGATGCTGTGAACACATCCTGCATAGTGATTTATTTCCTTGCATATGCAATAATTTGGTATGCGAGGCGGTCGTTGTGGAATGAAACTTGTCTGTCTCTTATCGCAGGGGTAAGGGATGACGCTCCATTCTGTTGTGTCAACCCTGGTTGTAAGGTTGCAAATGGGTTGCGAATGATATAAGAAAAACGTCATCGTTGGCTTTAATTAATTGGATAATGTGAATGCTTCAATAAGTTTTAGATGAGAAGATAGAACCATACGGCGTGACCTCAGAAGCAATGTCTTCAATTATCCCAGGTGCAATTCGGCTTCTTACTCTCGACGCCATGGACACCGTTATCAGGTTATTACTGTTTATGAGCTATTTGTCATTAGTGATTATACAGCACTTTTAGTTGAGTTAAAATTGGGTGAAAGCAATCTGTCTAATTGGTGTGGAAGTCATATAGTGTGAATCGGCCTGTAATTTTTGTTAAATAACCATTATTTGTTTTCGGATAGGAAATTAAGAGCAGTGATGCTATTATATACAGCTATGGGTCTTACACCTTATTTCCCTCAGAGGAAGACTGAGTGCCCCTCTCGAAAAATCCATCGTTTCCGTAGGTACCGAGTGGCCGTCAAATAAAGTAATCTCATGAATGCTGTCAGTGCGTTCCTTGGTCGATTAATTCTAGAAAGTCAAGAAAGTAAAAGAATCCATTAAAAAAAAATCAACGCTTCAAAACCTCCATTTTGGATACTCGTAAAAAGGCAAAAGATTCTCACCAAACGCACTAAATCGAATCTTTTGTTTCTGTGAGAATTTCCGAATTGTTGCCTTCACATTTTGGAAATCACCGTTATCTAAATAGTCAAGTCGCAACTGAATATCGAGTAGAGACGTATTTGGAGATGTGCTGACCCCAGAGAGGTGCTCTCTGAGGGAGTAAATATTGTGCAGCATGAGAAATTTATGCACAAATACTTAGCAGTGTTCGATTCGCAGTCTGCAGTTCGTTGAAAACTTTTCGAAAGGTCGCGGCTGTACGCTTTGCAACTTTTTGGTTGTAGAGGATGATTAATTGCCCGAAAGGCAAAGTTTTACGTTTCACGATTTTTTTTTTCGTGAAAGGATTCTTCAAAAACTCGGATTAACCACAGTTAAAAATCCGCGTGAAAGGCCAACTTCCCCGACTTGAACGATCGGTTCCTTCGTGTGTCCTTCATCTTGGCTGATGCCGTTTTCTTATTACAGCTTGACGTGCCCACCTCTCGGATACCCCCAAATCAACAAGGTTAGGGTTAAAATTTCTCCAAAAAGAACACTGCAATAATGTTTCTTCTCCCTGCCACCTTCTACTTTTTAAAAGGAGTCTTCAGAACCAAACTTTTTTTAGCTTTCGTTTTATGAGTCACATCCCTCAGAAAATGCTCATACTATGTTCAAAGGCATCCTATATTTTTAAGGAAGCACCACTAACTGTTTTCCTTGAGGCGATGTTGATATCTCCATTTTTTTCATAGCATTTTCAATTGTACAGCAGTGCTTGGCTGATAGTAATAGCGTTAGTCATTTTTGAGGCTACAAGAAAATCGACCAAACCATTTTCTATTCTCGCTACTACCGAAAATGTTCAAGCATGGAACAGCAAAACGCTCAGCTTCTCCTCTACTTCGTGTGCTATGCAGACTATATTCAAAGAAACACTTGCGAGTTTAAGCAATACCAAACAAGGAATAATGTGTTTTTTCGCCAGACGAAGGCAACTGACAAATTGAATCCATTCATGCGAGTATAAAATTGCCTACGACACGATGTGTATTTCCTCTTCATGTCTTTTCTCCAAAATTCGCAATATTAACTGCCGCATCTTTATTTGCCCTTCTTTTGCTTCGATCGTCAGCATTTCTTCTTTCCCCTTCAAATCAGAATAGATCCGTAGACGATAATCGAAATTGCTGAAGGATTCCGAGTTCGGTTGGTGAAGTCTATGCTGAATTTGCACGTCAATTTGGTGTTGATTGCGATGATGCGGCATTGACAGCGGCTTTCCGTAATAACTTTCACGCTCTATCGGTCTCAAAGCCGTGCTATGGATTTGGAAAGGATGGATCTTTCGCTTGGTGGACTGAGCTTATCAGGAGTTGCTTTGAAGACGTCGGTGTAAGTATCTTGTTGAGTGCCATATCTCAACTCCTCTTTCCATTGATATTTGTTGCTAGTAACCTCTGCACTTAAAATTTCTCATATTTTTTACGCCCATATAATTCATTTACAAATCTATTTCAGTGTGAATTAATGAGAGCTTCGTGGCGTCATTTTGAGATGCTTTTACACCCTCTGCAACGAAGAATGGCTAATATGCTGTATTGGATCTCTTTCAAACGCTTTCCATGTTGTACCGCGTTTTACCCGCCCTCTTGCAACTGGTGTATATGCTGCATAAGGGCAAGCATTTCACGGCACGGACAATCCGTCACATACAATGCCTGGTGATAGAAGGCGAAGGTTAAAAAAGTAGCATCTTTCAAGACTGAAGCAATCTTGCGCAGTGAAGCATCAGAATTAGCCGGTATACAGAAGCATTCCAAAATGTGCATTGCGCAGTAGTGCAGATATGTTGTGCTATACCATATATTTAGCATTGTGGCAGATGCTTTATGGTTGCTCATTTCACTTGCGATTGTTGGATTGTTGTTTGTAGGTGGTGATGAATGAATGAGCATTATTTAGGCAATCGTTGCAGGCACTATCACAATTTGCACATTTCAACGATTTCTCAAAGCAGCTTTTCGATCACTTTGGCACAACAGCGCCGTGGCAACTGATCAATGCTGAGGTTAGAGGATGACTTTGTGATGCTTAGGGCACAGCTGTAAATATATTTCATCTAGATGCTTACTATATCGGTGGTGCTGGATACGAACGCGACACTAAATTCTTTTCTGCGATGACAGGACTGGCTTTTTGCCCTCTTATCGCCTCACTGCTACAGAAGTTTTTCGACAAGCGCTAACCTGAACAGGTAACGGTGGGGGCTGCGCGTTCGCTGAGTGGGTGGTTGCATATGACACACAGGCTTAATTTGTCAAGGTGGGAAATAGCAAGAGCAAAAAAGAATTATAGTTGAGTAAGGAGAAGAAGGATTGATGTATTTCACTAAGTCGCAGCAAATGTCAACGAAACAATCCTAACATTTGTGGTGCGTCTCAGCTTTTTTTTGAACTAAAATTCTCTATATGCTGTAGTTTCACCTGGTGATTAACACAGGCGATGTAATTTGCTTGAATTGATTTACCTTCCGGATTAAACTCCTCTTTCGTTCCGATTAGACATATTCTTTGCAGTCCTAAAAGCCGTCAAAGCTGCCAAACAATTTTGCTATTCGAGCACTCCGAATCGGCTCAAAAGTGGGAATTTATTGAGGGTTTGTGCAGCTTGTTGATCGTGTTGGGAAAATCACATCAAACTTTATTGACTTTCACACCTTGAGCACTGCTCTTTCTTTTTGATTCAGTTGAGGGAGTATGAAAGAAGCACATATCACACCAACATCACTGTGCATAAGCAGTCGAGGAATATTTATGTTGTTAACTTCATTTTATGTTGAATTTTCAGTAATTCTTCGAGAGTCGGTCTTAGTACAGCTCTTTCCATGGTGCATCCCCCTAGTCGTTGTTTTGTAGTAAATTTAGTTTCTTTTGTGTCGTTATTGCTGATTTTATCGATCATTTATCACTTCTGTTTGATTTAACCATTTTCATGCTCAGCGTTAACTTCGAGGGTGGGAATAGCTCCTTGTTTCTTCTCACGACCATAGAGAATCGTCAATTCGCAGGTGAAAGTTGCTCTAGGGTGGATATGATGTCTCTTATTCGCTTGTAAGAGCGTTATGGGTCGTCCTATCTGCATATTATGTCTATGCGCCTTGCATGTGAAGTTGGTTTGTTACAGATCCATATAGTCAACGAAATTGATCTGTATCAACATTCAGCTGCAGCATTTCTGCTAACAGCCATTATGATTACCATCGGGTTATACATCATCCCAAGGGGACCGCTAGGCTGCACATTTCCTTATCCAAAAATATCGTTTCTTTATATGCAGCCGATGAGTTGTGCAACGCTCAAATAGGGTCGTAGTTCAATTCAAGTCTCTTAGATAAAACACTGCGGTCGAAATTGCTGAAACTTAGACTCTGTTATAGTTTGATGTACATAGGTTTGTGATTAACAGTCTGTAATAATATCGATTTCAGACATTTCAACATATTTCACAAATCCGAAAGAAGGGAATCCATATAGGTGTAATATCAAATTTCGATTCGCGCTTAAGAACTGTGTTGGATGGCTTTGGGCTGTTGTCTTTGGTCGATGTGATGTTGCTAAGTGGCGAAATCGGAATCGAGAAGCCGGATGCACGACTCTTTCAAATAGCGGCGAATCGCTTTGAACTCAACAATATGAATCAACTGCTCCACATCGGTGATAGCGTCAAGAAGGACTACGAAGGTGCTCGTGCCGCAGGCGCTAAGGCACTGCTATTTGCTGGAACATCGACCGCAGGGTGTCCCTCACCGGTGCCATCAGAGATGGTTGTTCGTTCTCTTATAGACGTGGCTAAGTACCTGTGATAGATGTGTGCGGTTTCGGTCATATATGCTCAGTGTGGTCAGCGGTAGAGTGAATGAGAAAAAGTTGAAGTGGGCAAGAGATAGATATGTTCGGTTGAAATATATTTGATCAGTATGCAGTTAAAAAAATTAATTTTTTTTCTATATTAGAAATGGCTACAGATGTTTAGATGATGTTTTTAGCAGTCGGAGGTTTGAAGCTGAGTTTCTCACAAAATAGTTATACACGCACCGCCAAAGTTATTGATTTTCAGGCTGCATATGATACCGAAATGTTTCATATTTTGTCCAAGTCTTTGCATGTCGATTGTTGCAATATTTGGTGGGGTACGAAGTTCATCTAAAACTTGGCCTGTTATAAATGTACGGGTTTTCAGTTGCTCGTCTCTATCAACGTTGAGAATTCATTGCTGTGGTTAACCATCTGTCTGTTTCAGTATGAAAAAGGCTAAAGTATTATGCAAATGGCTTTTATTTATATTCGTCAGTGTTACATCGTTTTGAAATTTTAGATTGCTGCAGTCTGGTGGTGGGGATTATTTCTTCAGGATTCGCCTACCTGCTCACGAAATTGTTTTTCATTAAATGGTGCTTAAAACATGCCTATCAATGTCATGTTATTTGTCAACTCACATCTGCTCCTTATTAGATGCTATACGGGATTGATAAAATTGTTTGGGAATTGAGTTAACTTGCTGTTTAGCTCTTTTCGGCTTGTTGACATCGAGCGTTTTATGCTTGATAAGTTCGGAGGATGTGAGATCGATCTGCAGTTAACGAGGACCTAAACATCAAAATTTTGAAGGTCTGTGAAAGGAAAAGGTTGGACGGAGGGGGTGAGGAGGGGAGGTGAGATCTACACAAATGAGGGTTCAGATTAGGAGGGAGGAGTGGGAAGTATGGGTCTAAAATGTTTTACACGTATCATGGAGAGTTTTCGGTGCTGCAGTAGTGCAACTTTTCAGCTATTTCTAGACATTGCGAGTCTTATTTGTATAGTTGAGAATATTCGGTGTCGGCAGCGTTGTAATCTGATCTTCGTAACTTTCCTAACAGTAGGCTGGCCAGTCATTCAAGTGTGCTTTCTTTTGTTTGAGAATAAAGTGTTGTACGAAGGTTCCAATGGACCTTTCATGGTTTTTCCCTGTTTTCGCCTTACTTTTCATTTTTGAAGCGCTTCACATCGGCATAGTTGAAGCTAAGAATAACATTGCATTATTGTGTTTTGAATGAGTGTTCGTGAATCTCCTGAGTCGTGTTTCTTTTTATGCCCTTTACAGTTCCTGAAATCCGTTGTGAGTTTGGTAGGAGGTAGGCCTTAGCACATGGAGAGGGGACAAACTGACCATTAGGACAATTTAGATTAATTCAGATTCCTAAAAAGTATTACTTCGGCGAAAACGGGTTCTCAAAAGCAGCACGATGCCTGATGGGGCACGTTTTCTATGTGAACTTAGATCCGGTTTTGCTCGTTCTTCCTCAACAACGTTTTCATCTTGCCGTCGGTGTTTTTGAAGATATTTGTAGTGGCATTTGACACTTTATATTTCATTTATTCTGTTGGAGGCTGAAGATGGGGACATGCGATTCGGAGGATGTTTATGCAAGTTGATCACTGTGGATTAGTCTCGTTGGTTCGCTTGAAACCTTGCGTTTTTACGTTGCGATTCAAAAGTTTTGGTGTTACTTAAAATTCCCTCATTTACAGCTGTGAAATGTCTGATGTCGATGATGCAAAGGGATCGGAAGTGGCAGTGTTCAGAAGAAGGGAACGAGGTAGTCGAACTATTGCAACAACACGTAAACGTCAGAATGAATCAGATTCTTCAAGTGACGGTCAAGGAGAGAGTGCTGTAAGGATGGCAGTTAGAAGGGCGAAACGTAAGAACCCAATGATTCAAACGGTTTGTTGATTTCCCGATATCTGTTATATAGACTGAGGGTCTTTCTTGAGGAGAAATGAATATTATGCAGTAAACGGCCGTAAAAGCGATATAAACAAGGAAGCACAACGCTGTCGCATGCCATCGGATTCGGGCTATGTGATCGCAGCCGCGATCGATACCGCTATTGAGTTGACTCTCTGCTGTGACCATTCCATTTTGTTGAAAACTCTTCGCTTGTTCAATCTTGTGCGCCTTGAGTCACGTCGTTTATGTGAATATTGATATATTTCTGCAGCAGTTTTTATTCCAGAAAACTATATAGTAAAGTTCGACAAGTTGAATTTGTGCTTAAGAATGAGCGAATGAACGTCCACTTTTGTGAACTTTTAATAGCCGTACTGCTTGATCTTGTTGCAGTGGGCCTTATAAACCTATTGAGGAGACGGTTCAATATTTGAAAGGTCTTTTAGACAAACAAACGAAAACCAGCAACAGAAGAAGCGAGTTCGGGAAATTCAGGCTCCTCAGGGGATGAGGATGACGTAAGGGAAGGGCCAGCCGAAGTTGAGGGAGCCTTCAAGTCGAGCGGTACTGCGGAGCGAGAGGGACCAGCTGATATGGGTGCAACGGCGGTCACAGAAATTGACACAGATATACAGCACGATGCGCAAGCCCAGTTCGAAAGAGTTCAGAAAGCACTTAAAGAAGGACATGATGACAAGGTAGGCTGTTTGTTTGTATCTGTTTCCGGGAAAGTTTATGCAACGCTGAGAGAGTACACATCGATATCGCGCAATGATTTGTTCTCCTATAGCGTTGATGACGACCGGGCTTACGTTTGACTGTTCACAAGACTGCTCCTCATTCCTGAGTTCGGTACATATGCTCGTAGCCATGTTCGGTGTTGGTGGTTTGCTTAGCATCGTGTGAGTGACACTACTTGTGTCATTTTGGCTTCAATATTCTCTATGGTTGTTCGCTGTGAGTTATATGCACATGTGGCGATGATCCCTTTCATTTCAAAGGAATGCTGTTTGAATTAGTCTTCTCTGCAACGATATCGCGCCCCTGCTCACAACTGTTTTCTGAGTCGCCTGTCAAACGCTCATTTGCCTGTTAAAAGACGGTCCGGTGAATCGCAGTTGTAATGCAAATTCTCCCATGGTTTTACGAGGTATCATTTGGAGATGCAAACCCGAGGATTGTTAGCTTCTCTCTGGTAATACCTATCAATGCGATCAATCAAAAACCAACCTTATTGCAATTCCGGAGTATTTTGTATCAAATACTTTCAGGTTTATTTGGGTTCGGCAATGTATGGTGCTAAAGAAAAAAAGGATACAGCTCGAGGAAATGCGTCTTCAGGATGGAATCGTGTCGGTCCGATTAGAGCTCCGAATTTCATTCGACAGTCGGTTAGGTGGGATTTCGCACCTGACATCTGCAAAGATTATAAAGAAACTGGCTTTTGCACATTCGGAGGTTTGTATTTCGTCGTCATTTTTTCTTATCCTTCCATATCACCTTTCAGCGACACTTTTGCTTACATCGGAGGTTTTCAAAGATAAGGTCTGTGCGGCAAGATGTTATTCTGGTTGATGGAAAAAGGTTGAGAGCAGTGGCTCACAGGCTGAAACGGATGAAAGAAGGGGAAATAGCCCTAGGTCTAGATCATGACTTCGCGTTTTCTGTGCGCCTTCATTTTTTCATCGTTTTGATGAACATAATGTTCCTTCCTGTTCATCAGCCCTGAACCCTCACCGTTTGTTTATCTTCGCAGCGGTGTGATTATTGCAGTGATTTTTTACCAGTCGTATTTGTGCTTAAGTGATCTTCAGACTACTGCTGGAGAATTTTCTCTTACGGACGTTGAAAATGAAGTCACTGTGGTGAAAATGAAATCTGGCGAAAATTTCTAGTAACTTGCGATGTGGTTTTGCGATTTTCACATCTTTATTGCTTCGTTCTTAAAACCCTATTCGGTAAAGCGAATTAATTTTTCTTTCTTACGAAGAAATTGGGACTAAAAAATACTTGGATGTTTATTTCACTGCACTTATATGGTTGGCCATATCTTGAAGGGGTGCAATACTGTTCACATTCAAAACTTTATTAGTCGTCTTTCATAGAAAATAACGGTGATCATCAGATAGTAGCGGTTCTCGTCATAATTTATTAAAGCAAACTCGATGTATGCATTCATACTGTTGCTGAGATTTCTGTGTTTCTCGTTCGTTATCTGAGTCAGATCATTCGGATGTTTACGCGCTCCCACTTTCTTTGAATTTGTTCTCTTTTTCGCACTGTTGTGGTCATAATGAGAGAAGTGTTCATCTAGCAAAAGTTGCGTTGGGCATTACGTGATTTGTTTAATGCAGATTCATGCAAATTTTTGCACGACCGCACCGATTATAAGCATGGTTGGGAAATTGAACGAGATTATGCGGCTGGACGGATGACTGAAGAGGATCCAGACAAGTACGTCATTCATAGCAGTGATGAAGAGGACGAATGCACTCTTCCGTTCAAGTGCTTCATCTGCCGGCAATCATTCACGAATCCGGTTGTCACGAAGTTCGTTTCATTGTTACTTTATATGGGTTATTATGCAGTAAGCATATTATCAAGTGACGTTCATTGCTGCGTTAGGATTTCCTTTCTGACATTACCCTGATTGACTCTTCCCATCGCCCCACCTGGATCATAGATTGTTGCGGATGATCGAATCATTTCGGAGTAAATTCTCAAACGTGGTTCGCTGAAAATTTATTTCTGCCTGAGGTTGTATATTTGCTCCAACTTCGTCCTTAATTATTGTCGTCTATGGCAGCGGAAGTAATTTTTGCTGATATGCTTGTCTGCTAAGGATGATTTCGTGGACAGTTTGATGCTCTCTGTATCGGTCAGCAGATCAAATCTAGTTGCATATGGAAATATGAATCGCTGGGCTGTTTTTGCCAACTGCTTTGGGCAAAGTGGGGTTACGGTGATGGCTGACTAAGTCCATCTCATTCTGCAATGATTCTTTACTGTTTATTGACTTATAATGGCCAATTTTCTTATGATGTTGAATGGCTGTAGTGAATTTATTCGAGTGCGAGCAAGTGATGGAACTATGGACCTTTTTTCATTGCCTTTCACAGTTATCATGGTCTTTTTGTTTATTTCTGGAAATACTATCAACACATCCTTCCGCCTACAGTTCTTCCTTAAAAAATTAATTCGATACTTCCTAGCCTTTTTCTGCCGTAAAGCAATTACCTCAGCCGTAGATCCCGATTCCGCTCTAAAACAAAATGCTACTGCTTCCTAATCCTCCTGATAAAAGAGGGAGGGGGATTTGTTTCTTTAAATGTTTGGGATGGTTCAAATTATAAGACAAATGATGAGCACCCTTTTTGAACTGCCTTTTATGGCTTAAAATCATTCAGAGCGTTGGTGGGAAGCAGCAGGAGGTTTGATTCGATCGATCAGAAACATATGCAGGGAAATTGCAGGACTTTGAAACATTTTGAATCTCTTCTACTCTTGAGGAAAGCATGAATATACATGTCACTAGAGACTTTTGTTGAATGTACGAGGATGGGTTGTGAGCCGGCTGTTTTTGATGTTTAATGGGAAATCACTTGTTGGGAAACTCATGTCACTTTTAATTCATACACGCGCTTGACGTTTCTAGAATCAAATACAGATTTTGGATGGTAGTCATTAGAGTCATCGGATTCTTAGAGTGAAGTGTAACTTCCCATACTGTCAGTGTTTACAGTTTACTTGCAGATGTAAGCACTATTTCTGTGAGAAATGCGCATTGGACCATTTCCGTAAGACACCGCGGTGTTTCGTTTGCGATCAGAATACAATGGGTGTTTTTAATGTTGCGAAAGGTTGGCCACATCATTTTTTAGCATTTTATTTCATTTTTGAAATAGCACCTCATGAAATAACAAGAGGTTGCTGGATATTGAATGTACTGCATCGAGAGCAGCAGGGAGGGGACGGGTTGATACTGGTGTAAGGAGTATTGAAGAGCGGATCTTCTTTCGTCGAACTACGCAGAGCTTTCCTTGCTAATTTGTGCAGCAACTGCAACTCACTTTCACTTTCATTCAAGGTGTAAGCGCGGCATTCTTATAGTAAGGGGAGGGTATGAATAAAGGCGAGGCAGTAGAGCAGACTTGAATTAAAACTGTTTTCGAGAATAACAAATACATTTGTTCTTTTCAGAATTGATCGCAAAACTGAAAGAAATTGAAGAGGGCACGAATAAGAAAGAGAACGAGGACGACAATGAAAGCTCAGACGACAACCAAAGCAGTGAAACAAAGATTGAGCTGCTTAAAGAAGACAGCAAGCAACACGAATCGGATGCCTCTACTGAATGAAATCCTCTCTTCCCCCACCTCCGACGACGGCCAATGAGCTTATGGAATCTGGAGCGGTCGAATCGGTGTGTTGGAACTTCGCTTTTATCCATTTGTTCGTTTCGTTGGACAAAGGATCGGTCCCATGTAAGAAAGAAAGTCAGTTTCTTTTTTATTCTGTTTCGACACAGAAAGTCCTTTTGAGATGTCTGACCTGGGTATTTGTTTGTCTTATTCAGCTGGAAATGATCTTTTTTTTTCTAGAGGCAGACACGGAACCCAACGAATTTTGCAAATATGGTAACATTCCCTATATGTGTTTGAATACCACAGGCGCGTTGAATAAGATGTGTGTTGGCTAGTGAATATCTGTGCTGCTATCGGTGGTTCATGGCAGTCATCAGAAGGACTGAATTAAATCTAGTAAGAAAGAATGCTCATCGTTTTCTTGCCAAGCAATTACGGCTATAGTCAGCTGTATGGAATGAGCGCGTTTGTATAAATGTGATCTTGTGTACTGAAGCACAGCACTGTGTGATCTGCGAGGGCGTATGCTCGGCTGATCAGATGTTGAAGAGGGAGAAGGGAGTGGGCAATCAAAGCTTTGAGCAAAATTAAGTTCGGCTAACGGTTGCTTTAGTCAGGCTCAGCAAAGTTTATATTAATGAGTTTATTTCATCGGGTATGTAGTAGAGGAATGCGACCCAGTACGCAATATTGAAAAGAATATATAGAGTGGGAAAGACGATCTTTGAAGCTGAGTCGATTCGGTTTACCACATAAGCTGGATCTTTCATACGTAACTTTTGCTTGGCTTTTGCTGCCTTTACTGCCATCCGGTAGAACACTGAAACTTGACGCTTTGAATGATTATTACAGTCTTCAGTAGAGAGAAAGTTGTTTCTTTGGAACCGAATTTGCCTTCTGAAACCTATCGTGCCAAACCACCGTCTCTGTCGCTGAATAATTCTATACTCCGACGTGTTCCTAAAGCAATCAGCAATGTAAAAGCGTATAAGCGACAAGAAGAGTGAAAGCGTTGCTAACCTGAATGGCGCTCTTGTTTCCGACTGAATAACCGTTTATACCAAGGCCTAGTTTTTATGCTTAACGGAAGTGATCCGTGTAGTGTTCGCTGACCAGCCCCCATCAACGAAGCAGAAAAAATCCGCATCTTCTCCATCTGAAACTACCACTGTGTGATTGAAGAGGCTCGCTAATTATGTGCTGTTGGAAGTATATTAATGCTTTCTAAGAAAGAGACACAACAGAGAAGAGGAACACAGAAAGTTTAATAGTACATCGAGAAGATTGGTGTGTGTATAGCATGCGTCTTATTTGTGAAGTGGAAAGATTCAGAAAGGACGAGACAAATGCAAACAGTTATGGATGTGGTTGAAAAGGGGTGAGGGAGAATCGTCCTTGTGGCACATGTGGGAGATTTCTGATAGAATCTTTTCTGTTGGCGTTGGAAAGGCATTTTGACATGTGTTCCATTACGACAGTCCTTATGATCCACAAGGCTGTTTCAGTTGAACGTTCCTCCTAATCAGAAATTAGGTGCTGTCTTCGTTGAAGTTGTAACGAAACCACTGAGCACGAATAAATATCATGAAACGGAAGCTGCGACATGTAGAAACATGCATGCATAAAGGGATTCATCGAAGGAAAGGACTTCGAAGAGTGGTCGTGCATAGATTCAGGCAGGCAATTAATGAACGATGATGGTTGAGTGGGAAGAAAATATGAATTTTGGGAGAGGACGGGTGCGAGGATTGGGGAATGAAACGACGAATTGTACACTTGTAGCAATCACAATGTCGTTCAACCAACAAAGCATTTTGCTTTTCCTTAGAAAACTTACTGCATTCGTTGTATCTAGTCCTTTAAGGTCGTGAACCTGGAATGGCGAATACAGCAGGTCAAGTTTATGAAGGGTTAGGGTTTAGAAGTATATGGATTACTCTTCTGCATACTCTTTTTGCGTCTCTTCCCTCATTTGATTTCGAGCGCCCAATATTTCACTATCAAAACTAGTTTAATTATTCAAATAACGAACCCACCTGCGGTCGGTTTTCATCGCCCTACAGAGGTAGGATCTACATGTGGGCAATTTTCATGAAACATTTGTACTTGATAACATAATTCATGGCCTCAGATGTATTTTTATGGGAAGACCAGAGTTCAGTGCAACATATTTGAAAATTTCTAGGAAAACGGCCAGCCGAGCATAATAATATGACTACTCGTCATGCGAAGTGAATAACTAAGTTAAGTGAAGATGGATCATGCGCCTGATGTGTTTTGATGGTGAATTCCAGAAGTAGATTGGAAGAACACCCAATGCAGATGGCAAACGAGAGGATGCGATTTGAAGAAAGAACCCTAAGCAAACGGTCGCTTGTTGAGCTTTGAGAAATTCTTTCACGGAATCGCATGCGTGCCACCCTGAAGTATAGCCTGGAATTGACTGACAACGAGGGGGACCATTGCCTTCTCAAAGGAGGCAGAATTTGCTTTATGCTATATAGAGTAAACAAATTTGCACATTTATCAGGATGCTTTCCGGACGATTGTCCATATACTGTACGTCGTTTTTCGATGGGTTCCGGCTAAGTACGCACAAAGTTTTCTTTTTTTTACGATGCAAATAACAATAACGAGTAAATGCGGAAAATGTTTTAAATCATCTGGAAGCGTGATGCTTGGAGACAGTGCCTTTCTAAAAGCGGGCAATCCTCAAGATAATGCTGCTTGGAGGCAATGCCTCTCTAAAAGCGGGCATGAACACTTTAAAAAGAAACAAATGAATGGAACCTTTTTCTGTATATACAAGATATATGCGTAGTTAATTACTGCATACTCGACAAGTGCCGCGAATACAAATCCGAAACATGATCTGCAAGAACAATTCGTTCGAGAAGTAGCTTCTTTAGGAACAATGAAATGAGAATTGGTTGGCGAGTGTAGTGTCATCAAGTTATTTCTTTCTATCACATAGGAGAATGGCGAAAATGCACAGCATTGACCGTTGATTCGGCGACAGAAAATCTGCTCGCGAAAGGTGAAAATCGAAAAAACTTTATATCTGGCTCACACATTACAAACCTCAAGCTTACTTGAAGTGATTCAAACGTTTGCCACAGTTGTATTTCACTGCTAATTGTGTGCATTACTGCATGTTTGAGTTTTGCAAATAATTTCGATGGGAGAAGTCATTTCACTGTTTTATGATCAATTGAATTTTATTGTGGAAGCAAACATAAGTGCAGTGATAGTCGTAGAATTCGTAGCGCTTGCATGTGAGCGCACAACGCGATAAACGATTATGACTGGCATCGCACACATACAGCGCAAGGTTTATTAATTGCGCCCAAGAATGTTGTTGTTTGGTGAATTTTCATCCAACATAGAAGCGGTAATTTAGGGTTACAATCGAGCCTCTTCAAATGCTCGTCCATTTTCCATTTGTCGAATACACAGTTAAGATGAAGCACTCCTTCCTACGTTGCATAATCATCCAGATAATCCTTCCAACTCATAGTTGCAGATGGAATTTTATTTTCAGAAAAAGCTGAGGCAAATCGGCGTTATTTTGAACGTGGTTTGCTGCAATCACTTACCAAGATTCTTGTTCATGCCATGACTCGAAAAAGATGGTCGAGAGGAATTTTTGAAATTTTGTCACTTCATCAATGATGACACTTCGCTTCTTAAATTCATTTCATAGAAATCCATCTCAAAGTTAAGAAGAGAGGAAATTCTTCATCATTGGCGAAGAATGCTTAGGAATAACGAAATCTGCAGGTCAAGAGGTCAAGAGGTGTCGTACGTTTAAGAAATCGTGGCATTAAAAAGGGAATCGCTCGATGAATTTAAATTTCTGCGCTTGTCGCTGGAAACGAACGAGCGTCGTCTAGCAAAAGTGATCTTTGCTAATCCCTTCCATGAATTTTTGTTGTTCTTTATTTCGCACCTTTATTGTTCCACTTGAGGATTAGAAAGCGACGTCAAAGCATTCAAGTATTTTTATGTATTCAAGTATTTTCAAGTACATTTATGTTTGAATACATTTATGTATTCAAGTATTTTCAACAGAGCTTTTGACAGCATTATATTTGACGTAATGGATGCGAGCCATTATGTAAAGCTTACATGATGTAAATATCCAGTGCAGTTGAGTGTGATACTTTGGGTAGATCGGATCGTGAACCAAAACCGAGTGTTGACATCGACAGCACTGTCATAATGCCTGAAGCATCGCAAAAATTGTTGGCGAAGTTCGTTCACTGCAATATTCTTTGGATTAAATGTCATGCTAAAACAGGGAATCAGATCCTGTTCAGACAAGGGGGAGAAGGACAGAAAGGTAGGCAAGCGGAAGCAGAACGCAGCGTGAGTATCAGAGAAACGAAAACGGTTTACAAAAATGTGAAACGTTACCGTCATTCCGAAATGCGCATTATTTTTTCCACCGCCTCATTTACCGTTCCTCTCCCATTTGTCTTTGTGCACTTGTATGAGGCCGTGATTATAAAATTTCATATAACCTACAATCATGGAATGGTGCCTTTTCTGGTACTTCTGTCTTGCATATGCTTCCAAGGAAATACGCGTTTCCAGGACATATTCCACAGTTTACTGCATCCAACAATTTCTTCGAGCGCACGAAGGTTTCGGATTTGTAAATTCCACGCGTTCATCGGTGCGCGAATATATGTACTTCATGGCTGACGATTGCAATAGCTTTATTTCTTGTCCTATATAGGCAAATAAACCCATTTATGATTCACCTCAGGTATGAGAGGTGCCTGTTCCAAAGTCAGTGTTTATTAATAGGCTATCCAGAGTTCTCCATTTCCAGAGAGGCTCAGGCACTCCTTTCTGTACGCAACACTCGGGAAAGCTAAACGACGTTTGGCTGTGCAGCCGGCTGGTCTGATGAGCTACTTCTAAAAAAGTAAGGAGAATCAAAACATGCAGAATAACACGTCCATAATTCAAACGATTCGACCACCAGTAATCCCACAAAAGACTGGTTTTTTGTGATTCGTAATATGGAAATCCGACTGGTGCGAAATGCATTCAGATTTTTAGGCATTTCTAGTAGTCTGCAACTTTTCTCCATAACCACTGTGAAATATGATTTGAGAGTTTTTCCCATGATGGGAAATACACCCACCGATTAACTATGTCCGTAGTGTTTGCTGAGTTCCAGTCACCAACTAGATGGACAGACGGGCACTTATAAGGCCACTTTACTAAGGCACACAGAAGGAAAATCCTGATATGAGCCAGCGAAGGGACAGATACGCACATATATGCATACATTCGAGCAGGCACAACATTACACAATACACTTTTGTAGAGTAAACTGGCAGATGCAAAACCAATGTACTGGGTGTTAGGGCTTCGCTCCGCATTTGCACTGGGACCTGGATTGGAAATCTGTCATCTAGAATATAATGCGTATAAGAAGTGAACAGTACCCAAAGCGACTCGAGCAGGAGATGCTTCTTTGTTGATCCAGAAACTGACCCAAGACATCACAACAATCAGTGTGCAGGGAGTATAGATTTGCAATATATAGAAGCCCTGTTGGCGTTGCAGCTTGAAGTAGACTTTAAGCACCGATATGTCTATAATAATGTTACAAAGGCTCGAGGATGTTTGTGGCATTGCACTTGCAGAACAATTCGAGCCTGCCTACTCCGACCAACAAGGACTCATTGAGAGAACAGAGACACTAGCATACACGTCGTTATTTTGAAGAACTCACAAGGATGTGCAACAAATTTCAAGCGACTTTCACGAGATCAGCAAGATGAGACCATTATTCTCGAACTTATCCATCGTTCTTAGTCTTGCTGAAGCATTTAGCTCGTATACATTAACCATCGGCATGTAAAACATAAATTTCACGCACAAAAGTGTTGTAAGCTTCAACTTCAAGCACCACCAACGAGAACGCAGAACTTGGCTACAATCTACAAGTGCTATTACTTTCAAAACGACGTCAAGTTGTTGCTTGCTCATACTCTTCTTCAATTCGTTGATTTCCGCCATATTACTGTGAGAAATTATTTGGCGAGCCAAAACAAATATTTCTAACGGAAGTGAGTGCAAGGAACATACTTAGATCCTTGAAACGAGGGTCGGAGATATTCTCTGAGGTCTTAATGACGTCCAGTAATTGATACTGTGATAGCATATTACCCATTTTTGAATCTAGATCCACATCCTTCCATACATAAACAACATCTTTGGAATAGTAGCCAAGACTACTAATTTCAATCGGACATGCCTGAAATTGTATGATGTGCTATTGAATCCATCTTTAGCCGTATTAGGATTAATTACGAAGGATAAGTTATTTTTTATTAGGAGTTGCTAGTTATTTGAACAGCACAGATGTTCTTCTTATCAACGAATGTGGAAAGTACACATGATTTCAGTGGAGTATTTTTGCTGAGTGTTAGCTTTTGACGAATGCACTAATGGCTTCCGTGAAGATGTTTACAGATGAAAATACCGAAACGTTTGAAGACAGCAAATACCGAAATCTATCGTTTAGATCTTAACAGCTAATCAACATGGCATTTAAGTTTTCGTTTTCACAATATCACTACTTTTACGCTTGTTTTTACGAACTTTCCTTTGAGCAGAATACATAAGCTCAACAACAATCTTCTTTATATACCTCATTCATTTTGATAGGTCATGAAAAGTCTGTGCAAATACTATGGTTGGGTTGAAAAAGTTTGATGGTCAGTTGACCGATACCTGAGAATCCATTGGAAATTTTTTGAAGAACATTTCACATTTCGTCCTGATAGTGAGCCTGAAAAAATTTTTTGATTTCTCTTTGCAAGTGAAGTGAAGTGTCATCAATTATTGACTGGTCTGAGAGATCAAAATGGTGCCACTGAGATAGTTGATTATTCTCGAATTGAATGTAGTGAAAAATTAGCAAAATTTTTGCATTCCAAAAAGTGAAAGCTTTTTCAACTGAAAATTTTCATCAACAATATCTATCAATGCACACTCCTAAGTGGATTTTATATTCGTCGATACAGTCGAATGTTATCGCCTCATTATCGATCACTACCGAATTGATATCGATATGGGACCAACGAGGCCAAAAAATTGCAATTTTGATGGAGAATTTAGCTGAATGTTGAATAATGAAGAAGCGGCATTTCCATGATAGACAGATATCAATCCTAACGGTGCCTTTCTCCGATGGCGCATTTCCGACATCGGTCACCAAAGAAAGACTCGGAAGGAAATGCACCCAGACTGTTGAAATTAGTCTCATAATTAGTGAGTTGGCGATTAAGGAACAGCGTTGTGCTTTAGTCAGCGAGTAATATCACTGCTGCAGTCTGAATGTAGATGCGATCCGAATTTTATGAGAGCATTTTACATTGCAGGTTTGTGCATAATTTACAAGGCACTTCTCGATTAGCAATCTCTTTTCTCGTTTGGTTACTTGCATTAGCAAACGATATTGAATGTGTTGAAGATTATTTTGCGAATGAAAAAAATCGCAGAACTTTAAAAGTCTGAACGTTCAAGAGGAGAAATCTTTTCAAAGAACTCCGTCCTCTCGAATAAATGTCACTTAGCTCTCTTCAAATCTCGGCGAACGCTTTTCACTGCAATAGAAGACAAGCAGAACTTCACATTTACTAGGATAATGAGGTTTCATTTGCAATGCGCACATCGCATTTTATAACTTTCTTGGGGCTTTAATAGTTTCATTACTGTACACAGGGAATATCCAATGACCACAAAATATTTCATATGGAATGTGTTCGCAGTGATTAACTACAGATTTTTGAGTGATCACTAAGCATTCCGACCGATTAGGGTCCAAACAACGCAAAAATTCTACAAAGCAGTCAGGTGTATGGGAAATTACGAAATCGTATCCTTCCCACATCTCATCCAGTGTGATGTTCGATCACTGCACGATTGCTGATGAGGAATCAAATGCGTTAAGTAGCAGCGGAATTCCCTCCAACTTATCTCTTATAGCAACCGTGAATGTTCGATCATAACAACTTTTGACGACACAGAACAAAATTGTCTTCCTTATCGGGCGGCTATGAAACAACTAAAAATGCGAAAATTTCTCCTAATATCATGTGCAATAGCTGGCTTGCTAAGCCGTTAGCACCTCTTGACACAACTATTTTCACTGTCATTATATAAGCAAATACCGTTCGAGAAGCTCCAACAACTGGTCTGTTGATTGACGCGAATTCTCTGAGGAAAAAGTGCGTGTCATGTAAATGCTGCGACCGACTTTATTTGCTTTAACCGCAAATCACTTCCTTCGAAACGGAATCTCTTTCAATGTCACCAATACATAAGGTTCAGCAGACCGTTAAAAATGAAATCGACGAAGTATTTATTACCTTTGCGAAACGTGGACCTGTCCATCATAGCGCACGCGAAATAGAACGTTCGGGACGGTGAGTGTGTGCAGATATGAGTGCCGACCATTACGAATATAACTAAATTAAATAGAGCGGTCTTTTGTTAGGTGCCTTATTTTTGTTTTTTGAGAGGGAATGATAGAAATAAAGGCCATTAATTCCCGCCTTATTCAATCGAAGGCTTAAAATCCACCATTGAAGGCTTGCATATTAACGATCACTTATTTGCTATGCAAATCGACGTTGCAAAAAGGAAATGCGCTCATGATCCACAAATGTGAAATGCAAGTCGGTAGTTCCACCTCACATCTCACAAAATGCGTTCTTTGTGCGAAATGTTCCTTATGCAAATTGCCATAAAAATTTGCATTTGTCTTTGCTGAATGTATGGCTTCATATAATATGTATGTGTTGCATATTGCAGCTGTTGATTTATTGCTGGTTGCGCAAACTTAATAGATCAGGTAAATCGCATTAGCGACTTCTAAGAACTAAAGCCAATGATCGACACATTCTATCGGAGTTATCTGAATACTGTCTCAGTTTATACTGCCAACCACACTGCGACGTCCACCCTCATTACCCACTAATTTCACGGCCTCACGTAAGGTAAATAATAGAATACGGCGCTATATCACCCTTGTGCAACCTCATGTAACCTCAACTAGCCCACAGCATTCTATTTTCAAGTGTTATAGGTTTTGAAAGAATAGTATGAACTGCACACGCATCACTGTAATGAAGGACTTGTAAATTTCTTTGTGCAAGGTCTAGCAGTTTGTGCTATGCCTGCTTTTGGTATAGAGGAACTATGCGATAATCTTCCTCTCTCTTTTCCTGTCCCCCTCCATTCCTGTCCCCTTTTCTGTGCAAAAGGGACTCGAATCGAGTAGCAGAAAGTGCCGATGAAGGTAAAAAATAAATGGAGTTCACGACACACGCAGTCGTCTGCATCCTCCCAAGCAAATAGAGCAAAATACCAGTAAAGTGCCCAAAACTTCACTTTTGCGCTAGTAGGCGTAACGACCCATCGGTGCTTGTTCAATCAGTGCTCGTTCTTGTCTACCTTTACCTGTCACTATGCCTTCTTTACGCTCGACACGTGTGCGGATCTTTTTGCTCCACCTTAATGCGCACTCGGAGGTGAGATGGGAGACTGTGCGTTCTTTCTGGCACATTCCACTTCAAGAAGACCGGATAGCTTTCCACTCAAGGAACTAGAGGTTTACGGCACTCTTTTGGCTGTGCCATAGGTTTGAGCAGCTGAGTTTGCCTCGCACTGGCGACAACACCATTTTAAAGTGCGTACGTGTCAGGAGTCCAAATATCCTTCAACATTTTACTGGCGAGCGGAAGATCCTGTCGTGATCCAAAAGGGCTAAATGCTAATCGACGATCCAACCATTTCTGTCGGAAGTAACAATCGAGAGAGAATTCCTGCAAAGATGATGCATTTGTTAGGTCTTCAAAGTTCGGTTCACAACCCCATTGTCTGCTATTCTCATGTCACAACAACTACTTGAAGAAATTAAAATGGAATAGTTACGAAGTAAACAAAACACACACAAAGATCAGCAAAAAGAGGAGAGTGGTTACTGGACTTTACATCCGCCAGGATTGTGGGATGAGGAGCTGTTGGGCGTCTAAAGTGCTTTCTTGCATTGCCTCTTTCAACCTCTAGCGACACTCGTTTCCAGCAATCCATTTTGACTTCGCGATGCACACCGGAGATGGTTGCGGAGTGCCGATTTATTTCGATTCCTTCTATCAGCACTTTCAATATTCCAGCTTCCGTTCCTACGGCAGTATTTTTCTTTAACACGTTACAACTATGCTTTCGGCTCTTCGTTTCTTCAGTATCGTGTTCCATTATCACTACACTTACCTGCGCAGTCATGCCATGGCCATTGTGTCACTCCGCTTTATCTCTAGTTTAGATCACTTGCAGTGATCGTTGCAGTGATCAGCAGCGTTACAGCCGAATCACGGTCCTAAACAAATCAGACAGAGAGACGCGCTCACTGCTTTTCCCTCATTTTAAGTGTTCTCTCCCTCAAGTCTCCGAAGTGCTGATCATGAAATTGTTCACGAGGCTTGTTCGAGGACGCTTCTCAAGCTAGCTTCCATTTCCATCTGCAGTGCACTTTTCATCTGCTGACAGCGTACCGATTGCATGTAGGAATTCGGTTTAGCGCATTGCACACATGCGCTTACCAACGTCGTGATTGAAATTCGTCTGCTTAGTGGTAGGGGTGAGCAGATGAATTTCAAATATCTGCTTCGAACTATCTGCCATCTGCTATCTGCCTGACATAAAAATGGAACCAATGAAGTTTTCTAATCGATTAAGAATTTCATATGATTTTTTGCGAAGATAATTTACGACTGTGATTCAATTCTTTCTTTTTACATCAGTAAACGAGCTGAATTACATGACACTTTTGAATGGAGAGTGTGAAGTAATTATTCTCCGTCCCGATAGGCTGGGCTGAATATTTTCGCAAAAAAGCCATAAAATAAGCAGTCAATAAACAAGCAACTGTATGTCGGTAAAATGGTATGATGATATGAAGAATTTTTATCTCTACCCACAATTTCCACTTCTGGAGATCAATGCAATACAATGGCAATTGTAGGCTCAGTGTTAAACGTCAGAAGAAAAATGGAGGGAGGAAGGCTGAAGATGGCCAAGTTCGTTCTCTTCTAACTCATATGAAAATTTTGCAGTTTTTGCAGGATACGGGACAACGGAAGTGCTCTAAAAACGAAGAGATGGGAACAGTTTCGATTATGGCGAACAGCACTTGCTTACCATTTGATGCTCTGAGATCGGTCCCATACTTCGCACACTAATATCCACTTCAACTTGCAGTGGGGCTTTCGGATCTGAAACGTTTGTCTCTGTCTGTCCCTCTCTCTCTCT
>JAARMF010002563.1:10448-23526 GCA_022844705.1 Toxascaris leonina
AGAGAGGGGCAAACGTGATGATTTACGAAATGGACAATGATTCAATTTGCATAGGCGTGTTTCTAATTTCACGTTTTAGGCAACAATAAATGCTACGTTTAGAGATTATCATTTATTCTCCTATAAATTCACCCAGAAGACGAATTTTTAGCCTTTCAATACGCTCATAGTTCTTTAGAAAAAAATTGAATAAAGGATAATTTCTGCACAAAATATTCAATTTATCTAAAACTTCAATCTATCTTTTTTTCCCATTTCAGCTAAAAAATATGCTAATTCATTCAACGCTTCGTTCATATCTGACAGATGTTTCAATACGCTTCTTAGAAAACAGGTAAATTAACATTTTATTAATGCTATAGCATAGTCGTATTGTTCTTTTTGCTATTTCCATTGGCATGTTTAATGCTCATGTTTATATCTTCGCTAGAATTTATTGAAGCTAATGAATTGCAACTCAAAACATAAGTCCTTTTTTCATATGTCCCTATTTGAAAATTCTTTATTCCCGTCTAAATGGTCCATGTATGAATGCTAAATCATGGTCACATTAGTATCATGCTGGCATACTTGTTCGATCATTTCCTGCTCATCTAGGTCCACCACTGAATCGATGACATCCCGCTGATCTAGCTGGAGTACTTAACCGACAGCCTTTGGCATATAGGAATAACCGCCATATTAAACTGGCGATTAATCAGCACAGGAAGAATTATCACCATATTAACTTGTGCTATTCTTCTCAGATCATCATATGTCTTTTCTTCATTTTGCTCGAGAGGTTCAAGTAGTTCTCACTTCTTTATTAGTGAGCAACAAAATATATGCGATGAAATTTTGAGCGTTTCACAAATTGCTTCTTCGTTAAGCCATGTTTCGGTAACATTTTTTGGCGGATGTTTAGCGATCCTTTTAAAAATAATTTGCAAGCAATGATGTTATTCTGTCCAATCACCTTCTTTTTATGGCTATATTCGAGGTTTGAGAGATGCATTGGGCAACATAAGTGATGATGGAATATCTGAGGGTATATTTCGAAAATGTAGGGAACTTCTGGATGCACACTTTTCAGAATATCTTAAAATAATCCCCAAAATCGCCTCGCGACATTAGCCTTTGCTCTTGCAAGTACATTTTAGTGCATATAAATAAACGAAAAAGTAGTGCAGAATCTACAAGATTTTGCTTATTTCCGCAAATGAGAGAAGTAAAGTTTCCCAGTTCTTTTTCCGCTAGCAAGTATAATAGAATGATAGCACTATATGATTGTTTATGGTTTCGGCGAGTCTAGCTCTTTTCCTTTCTTTCTTCCTGTCCAACCCGACTTCCTCCCTTCCTTCTTTCTCCTTTCTTCACCTCCCACTCGGGTCATTCATTTATGGACTCATTCTCCTATGAAATTTGCTTTCGTTTCGTTTGTTAAACTTAGGCAAACACTTGAAATAGGTCAACATCACTTTTTCTTCGTGATGAAGAACAACCCTTTTCACAAGTACCTTGGTGCCATCGTTGAAGAACATAAAGAAAAAAACGCTTGGAGAGGGTAGATTGAGTGAGAAAAATGGCTATTATTTATTTTTCGATTTGTGTGATGATCAATTGCATCCTAAGGATTTTTTTTTTGGTTTCAAACTTGCTTATTGAGATTATAATAAAGTTAAGCGAAAAATTTAGCAATAATATTAAAATACTGACCATATTGGCCAATTTTGCTTCATTGGCCGAAATGGTCATTTCGATCATACTGACCAAATTGGCAATATAAATGACCATCCACGATATTTTTCGCCTTCTTCCCCTAAATTGGTTGATCTTTCATTTAGTGCCGATTATTTATGCTTTCTTTCAGCAATTTCTTTTGTGCTTTTGAAAATTTATTGTTAACCTATGTGAAGTACTAAAAATTACTTTTTTCATATATAGCGGCGACAATCTTCTCGTACAATTCGACGTCGTACTTCTTGTGCCATCGCAGAGTGGAATCGATGCAACAGTGGTACGAAATGTTATCATCAGTAATCTACTTCAAGTCGAACAGCAACTGAATGCTGTTAAAATCGATCGCGAAACATTATCCGTTACGAATGCTTAGTGATGTTTTATGTTAATGAAAACGCTCAAAAATATCGTTATAAATAAAATTCTTATTCAAATATACCGACTATAATAAAGCCTGTTATCTCTAATCGATCACCAAATTTTCAAAGCTGTTAAAATAACATTCTTGCATGCTCCATATCTATCTCTATTTATTCCCAAATTTATTGGCTCGGTTTAGTGATGCGTAAATCTTGCAGAAGCAAAATATGATACGCAAATTCTATACAATGTTTTATGGTCTCAAATTAGTTTTCCATATCATTTTAAGCGTTATTTTATTATTTTCAATTATTTGCTCAACAAATTTTTCAAAACGCTTTCAGCCAAAAAATAAATAGCATATTGTACGAGTCTGCTTGACTCAAAACTTTTTCTTAAAGTAATAAAGGTGGAAATCGCTCATCTATGAGGATTTTAATCAAAAAATAAGGTTGTGAATTTCGCATTTTTTAACGTTCGAATTAGTTGCTGAAATGAACGATAAATATTTTAGAGTATATTCACATAACTGAGATGATCGAATGAATATCCGCAAGTAATATAATTGAGTTAAGAAATTATTCATTGTAGCTCACCTAATAAAAAAGTTTCTTTATTCGAGATCAATTCAATAACATAAATTCCATCGTTGTAAATAATCAGAGCAAATCATTCATCCGCGAAGATCCATTAAGCATCTTTTAAATCTGCTTAATATTTTTCATGGAAATTTGATCAACTATAACAATTGCGTTCGCTATAGACAATGTTGTAGCAATTATAAGTCCGGATCCGATAGGGATGGTTTGTGTATTTTGGTTTTTGATGACCAATAGAAACCTCTGACCACAAGCGGGAGCGAACCGGCGACCTCTCGTTTGCCGAGCGATTGCTTTAGCAATGAGCTACCGCGAATAAGTTCAGACAAAGAACCAAAATATATGAACAACTACATTCATTCTATTGTTAATGAATATATTGTACAGGTCATTCAGATTATTGGCTTCAAGCGGAAAACCATAAGAAATAACAAAATTTTGCTAAGAAGTTATTATGTATAATACACTGAATTAATTAGGCAGGTAGATTCTATCACCTCAAAGGACAGTTTTATTTTGGCTCTAAGCATAAAAACTATCGCACGCAGAATAAGCCTACTATTCTCTACTTGTATCACTGCAAAGATCAGTGCCCGCTTATATTTCTGTGCACCTGCACACCATTTACCTGGCATATCGATCTTCTTGTCCGTGTAAACTTATCGAGTACGGAAAATCAATATCAGTCTAGAACGTTTACTTCCGGATTTCGTGCAAGCTATGTGACTAAAGTGCTACATCTCTTAGCTGGTCTAAGCATTCTTTCTCTATAATCTTACCCATTTGGCTCAATTTTTGATTGGCTCATCCTCTGGTAGAGAGTTTTATCCAATTCGTTTGAAAAGCTGCCTGCGCCACTCAAGTGGAAGTTATGCAACTACTTATTTTCTTTAAACCCTTATTATAGCGTTAAAACCTTATTGCGAAAAGCACTATAAGCATTCTACAGTTATCGCAAAATCAATTCTAGATTATTTCACGAAAAGCATATTTACTTCTAGCAAAAAAATTAGGTGTTTAAATTTCATTTAAATTCTTATTGTATATTCCTCATAATTGAGGCAACAATTTTTCTCCATATACATAAGCAATGATGATCAATATGCAAAATTAGACCGCCTGTAATGGTTGAGACAAGTCGATATCACGAAGAACAATAATTCGTTCACCATTGAATATTTTCTTGCCGTCATTCACGCATAGTTGTTTCCTTATTGCTTCACCGCATTGCGCTAATAGTGGTGCACAACAACATGTACAACACCTGTAATTTCAATTGTTTACAGGTATATTATGAGCATACAGCGATGCTTTTCGCTTCAGCTATTTGAGAAAGAATATATTATTGTTCGAATACCTTATTGCATAAACGACTTTTTAAATCCACAACTTCCGGTAATAATCTCTCAGGAGATGCTTATTCTTTATCTATCCTTTACGTATATAAAAACTATCTATGATAAACGTTACACTTGTTCTAAGTACATATAATTAGATGTATTGCTTTCCAGCTGCATTGTCTTAAAAATCTTCGACGATCACAAAGGAGTACCCTCGAAACCGATTTTTCTAGAGAATGAGGAGTAGAAGCGATGGAAAAACAAATGGAATTCTCTTCATGCAGAACAATACTACTCCACTTCGCTATTCAATTTCTACGATACCATTCATCGAAGAATGATAATAAAAGTGCTAACGATCAAAAAAGTATTTTGAAATATTTAAGGCTTTGCTTCAAAAAATATATATGTATATATGTTACATAAGATGGCGATCGCTTTCCGGAGAATTTCTTTTACGCTACTTTATTTCTTTTATGGAATCATAAATCGCTGATAACTGAGAGCAAAAATATAGCGAATTATGGCGAACAATTAATTAGCTTACCCCGAAACGACGGCTAAATATAAAATAGCGACAATGATAACGAATGAGACAATCGGAACGATAATATTCCACAAAAACCATGTGAAACCTGCGTTAGCTTTGCTTAGCAGATCTTGGAAACCCGTATTCACTTTATCGGCTACAGTGTTTGGAACTTCTGAGAAGAAGCCCTCCACCTGAAATCAACTGTTTTCGCAAAAATTAACGGCTGATACCGAAAAAACGTGATTGGGTTGAGAAACAACTGCAAGAGAAGTTAAGAAATCGTTGTCTTTTTTGAGAAGTGAGCGGCGGGAACGGGGAGGGGGGAAATGGGGAGGTCGGGCAGGGCGGGGAAGCTAGAATTCCGAATATTGGCACAATGGCCGTGCATATGGATGGAATGAAAGCTTTCTTGATTTGTTTCCATCACAACGTTTCGTGCGCAGTAGAATTCGCTATGAGTTAGAGCGTGACGATTATATCTGTGAAGCGAAGTAGTGCTTCTTTACCGCAAAACATCCCTTGAAAGAATTCCCATCAGCCAGAGAGTCATGCAGAAGCTTCTAGAGCTTCCATAAAAAGTGTAGTGGAGCATTTCGAGAAACTAAAGCTAACTGAATGGGCCACAGAAGCTATTGCCACCTCCCACTTCCGTTCGTATATAGCGCCTACCGCTATCGTCTGAAGTGTAGAAATCATAGAAAGATGCCTACAAACGCATTAAAAATCCAAACAAATCAAACCACCAATCACACCAATATAATATGTTGCCTTCAATTTAAATTCAGCGTCTACCAGAAAATGGATTTGAGCGCCATTATGCGAAGTTCACGGCCTTTATTATCAGCGCATGATCGGGTGAGTTGATGCGCACGAATGTACGAAAAGGCTGTCGATATCAGGCAAATTTAATGAGCCTGGATGTTCACGAGAAAAAGTGCCCTCCCATATCGTCATAAGGGATTGTTGGATAGACAAAAGTGCGAACAACACGCATACTTAGACCGACGTATGGGGATGCAGTATTATTTTTTCTTAATACAAAGATAGATACAAAGACGGCTGTAGTTTCATCGATTCCTGTGTATCGATGCAGCTGACAACCACACATGGCTGTTCTGACCAGATTTCCGGAACGCCTGGTGACAACCTTGCGGCGATCCGTTGGGAAATCAGCCGGGAATTGAACCCCGGTCTCTTCGCTTAAGAGGTGAAGGCTCTACCACTGAGCTACCGAACCCCTTTTTCTTAATACAACTACTAAAGAGCACTGGGCTTGTCGTAGTTTATGCACGAAAAATTAGCACAGCACAATAAACGGCCCTTATTTGAACAGCTTATATGCGCATTCACATAGCGTTAATCGTTTAGCGCATATCGCATTCACACATAAACGAACGGCATCATGAAAGTGACTCTTGTGATATTACGGGGGAAAACATTGCTTCGGCTTTCATGAGTCGGAAATATGAAACAACTAGTTTAGCTAGATGGAACATTGAGAAGATAGTTAGATTTAGAGTGTTGGAGAGTTGAGCTGTAAAGTAATGCGATAAGCGAACGAACCTCATCACCAGCACCTCTGAGTGTTTTTTCGGCAGTACGAAGAGCGCTAGCGGTCAATTTCTTGCCTTCTGATTTGAGAGTTTTAGTAACATCGTCAAGGACCACTTTTGATTTTTCGACGATCACATGTGCATCTCTGAACTTCGACTCGAGTTCTTCAACAATATAAGAATTGAGTGAGGAGATATGAAACGGCTAGTGGCAATTGAAAAAATAAATGAAAGGTGTTTTTTTTCTTAAAGAGTTGAGCAGTTGATAATGCAATAAATTTCGCTAATATGGAGTGTTGAAGTTTTCAATGAAGCAGCAATCCCGGCTAATTGGTCACCACAAAATAGCTATCTACTTTTGCATTACTATCCATTTCTCGATGAGATGCATAGAATCAGCAGTGTTGAGTATGGTGATCGTAGATGTGGGAGAGCCTAGGAAAATAGCTAAATATTTGCTAAATGATAGCTCAAAGTAGGAAAGTTGCCATTTTGATGGTTATTTTTGTCTGTTGCGGAAGATGGAGAGATCTAAAGATTGAAGTGAATAACTGCGATAGGATAGATCGGAAGCAATGTGATAGGTCGGAAAGCGTTAACGATACTTAGCGTGTGGTATGAGGAACGAGGCCCCCGTAAACGAAGCCGCCCTATCTATTATGGTATGAGGAACGAAGCCCCAATGAGAGAAGCCTCATCTATGCAAAGAGATGAATCATATCTGAGGGATGTGGGGGGAGGGAGGGGGGGGGGGTTATTTCGTTTTCCAGAAAACCTTCACTATAGCGAAATATTTTTAGGGAGGGTCGCTAGCGGAGTGCTTCCGATGATCCAAGGATTGGATAATGCTTAGCTTTATTACGAGTCGATTTTCACATTACGACAGCTGCAGTAGAAATAACTTTTGAGCAGTTTGATTCTTTCATGTTATTCGGATCTCGTTGAGGATTCAGAAAGAAATCGGTTGCTAATGAATGGGGGATAACTTTAGGCACGGTGCAAGCGCTTTCAATTGCTTTCGATCACTAATCTGTGATGATGCGGAGCAAAGGTGAGGAGAATGTGGAAGGATCGGAGAGCTCTTTTTTTGTCACGAAAGTTGTAGAAGTAGGAAGTAACGATGGAAGCGAGATTGTTGGCTAGAATTGTAGGAAGGAAACTAGAATTGCATTTTGTCTATTCCGACAACAACAGCTTTTCCTCGAGTTAATTTGTGGCTCATTTAGGCTTCCATTTTGTGCCTTGTCCAGGTAATTTCTGAATGAAGTTGAGATGATTTCACCCATTCGAAACGTGTTTTCTCTAAGCTGAATGACGACTCCATGTGGCTTGGCGTAAGCTATCTTAATTGCAGGTTATACGAGATTTTTTCTCTACAAAATTTTATTTCATTTATCATTTCGATTAAATGGCTCTGCGCTAAGAGATTTTTGCGAAAAGCATGCCAAAAGCATGATATTTTCAGCTCCATTACGATCTGAAGTGCGACGAATTGTGACTTATTAAGCTTCTACGATATAGGGCTATAATTCGACGCATTTTTTGCCTTGCCGTTGTCTTTTTATACGACGTTCATTTTTGTAGTTTCCCACTCCTTACGACCCATTTCCCGTTGAAATGATTTGAATCAAGATAAGGGCACAATTTTTGCACAACCCGATTTTTAGCTGTTTCCTCATAGTTAGTCATATCTGACCGTAATATTTTATTTGACTATATATGGGCAAATTGCTTTTGAAAAATATCAACATTGAGCCGTCCACCTCAATCGGCATTGAGTCGTCCAGCTTAAAACTTCCCCGTTGTCCTTAATGTTTTATTGTTACGTCCATTATATCAAGGTATTCGCATGTGCAGTAAACTTTTCTTTCTCTGCGATCGCCTACGCGTCACGTCTCCCCTTGGCCAATATTTTTCAAATGCAGTGCCTTATAAATACTGTAGAAACAAGGAGAACCAACGTCTCAGAAACTTGTTTTTGAGATACTAATTGTTTCGTGGAACTCCTATTCATCTCGTTTTCCACTTACGAAGAAGATAAGCGAAGCGATGATATAGCCTCTTATCTCCTCTAACTAGTTATAATGCTGTTAGGTTTTGCCGGTATTAGATGGTGGGTATTTATCCTTTTTTTCTAGCCTTAATTCAATGAAAGAATCTAATGGTAATATATTCAATTGAATATATTCAAATAGTAATAGATGAATTGAAAATAAATATTCCAAGCCGGGATTTTTGCAAATATAATAAATAAATAGTAATAAATATTTTTAAAAAATGATGATAAATAAATAAATTTTTATTCACTTTCGGCAGATAAAAATTTTCATTGAATCACCTTTTTGAAACGTCCGCGTTGCGTTACTAACGAATGCCTTCACATTATATAACCAATCGGCTTTTGCATAACTCAGCTCGATCATCGTAATACTCATGAATAAGAATCTCGATACGTACATCTGAAATTCTAGCTTTTTTTTCATTTACAAAAGTGTGAGCATAGTTGGTGAGAATGAAAGTGGTGTCATGAAGAAGGGTTTAAATGCTCCTTCTCTCCCTCCTTTCTCCCTACCTCTATCCTTCTCTCGTTCCAACTCGTTTCCTCCTTCTTTCGTTTCACCTATCGCTCCCGCTCCTCGCTAGTCCCTTCCTCCTCCTGGCAATCCCTGTATACACTTGCGCAGGAAGTTGATCACTTCAAGACGCTTTGATTACTTAGTCGATGATATATGAGTAATATTTAGTGGCTCAATGAATTTCGCTTTTGTCCGAGAATCCTATAATATCGTAGAGTCTAAACAAAGGGCTCTCAAAAAATATTAAAGAGTTCTGAAAAACTTTACTTATGACCTATTCATCTAGGACAATTTTCCACTAGCATCGCCGCAACGGCAGAGATAGACAAGGTGTATATAAAGAGGTCATTTGTTCTATTCTCATCGAAATCGTTTTAGGCTTATGCGGTTTCAACGATTCGATTACGATTAAAATATTTTGGCTAGCATTTATTCCTACAAATAAAGAATATACGCTGAAAAAGTGAAGTTGGGTTGCAAAAAGACTATTATTAATTATAACCGTGGAAATCGGCGCAAATCTAGCATGAATAGAGATGCATACAACGAGTTGACCTCAAATGAGAAACGTCTAAATCTTTTGAAGACTCAATCAAAAAGAAGCAGCCGTGAACTTGTCTCTTAATAGATCCTCAATAGCTTTTAGATCGTACATTGACATGCCGGAAAAAAAGAGGAACAATTCGCACCGCCATACGAAAATAGTCTTACTTAAAATGCGAACTAATAATACCTCATCACAGTATGATAATTAAATTCACTGAACGCAGTTATTGCGCAATTCAAGCAACAAAGTCAGCAAATATGAGTAATGACGGTTTCGGGAAATATTTGATCGCTTATAAAAAGTTAGGTGCGATAAATAACGTGACAATCTACAGGATAAAATCTACAGATGACGAAGACTGAAGTGTTGCTTCGTTTTCACTGAGGTAGATGATGACACTTTGTGGCACAATGATTCACTAGCTCGTACTTCATTTCGTTGCATTTGTAGAAAAACGACCGAGGACGCGCCTCCCTCTCATCATCTCTTACAGATAAGTCAAACATTGCACAAGTGCGCTAGGCAAGACGGTCTATGTAATAGCATTAGGATCACATTCACTAAACACGCAAATGTGCAACAATTCACTATTTTTCAAATATAGGCAATTATATGAATATTGGCTTGACAGGTGATGAAGTATATATATTTATATATTTATATATTTATATATTTATATTTATATATTTATATTGTATTTATAAGCATATATATTTACGTATTTATATTTATATTTATATATTTATATATAGCAAGGTGTTGATTACTGATGACGTTATATTTGTTCTTGCACTGTCAGCTATGTTATATTGACTTGATGCAGGAAAAAAAGATGAAAGAATTGTTTTTTCATTGAGAACTATGTGTTGTGGAAAATTTTATTTACGAAAGGGAACTACTGTCTACGTATGTGTAGGTCTTTGTGTTTGATTATACCAGTTTGATGAGCACTATATAATGCTTATTCATTTTTTTAGAACGATATGAATCGTGCTATAGGCGAGAAAGATTTGTTCAGTTTTAGGGAAGAATACGGGCGAAGAGTTTATTCAAAAACATCTCAGAGCAATGAATGTTTTTTTTTCTCTATTTGATATCAATAAGCTCTTAGTTGCTCATATCTACAGTTAACGATAGTCTTGAAAAATCCACTGAATAGTTTTAAGGAGAAGAAGGGAAAATCTTCTAGAAGGCAATAGCAAACAAGTGAGAAAAGTGATTTCTTCGAATTTTTTGATAGTCAAAATAACTTTTTCGTCGATCAAAATATGGACAAAAATTATTATTGTGGGCCATCGACATGGGCAAAAATATTGGCCAAAATATTTAGCTACTGAACGAGGGGCTGAAATTTTCCATAGCAAATTAATCGTATGAAAGGCAAAACAGCAATCGCTCCCCCCCCCCCCTTCCTCCTAAATCTTTTAAACACCGACCTCGACAAACGCCTTGACGTCGATTTCTCCAATGCGAATAGCCGTCGATTAGAATGAAGGTTGAAAATGGCATAACGTATATTTTCGCACATTTATACAACAGTATCGATGATTCGCTGGCACTGGTGATAGATAGCCAGCGATAGGTGATTGCCGAACGAACGGCGTAGTAGCTAATCACAAAAGCTTGACGCTGAAAGAGGGTAAAGCGAGTACCTTTCCAATCAATTAGCTGTACCAATCAAATATGTGCCTTGAAATATCATGGTGCAATTTCACTCAGCCCATTACAGAACAGCTCCCAAGATCGGTGATATAAGTATCACGCTAAGCTCGAGATCTACTTCACCAGTGCCCTAGAAAATACTTCAGAAGGTGAAGACAAATTCTTGTGGCAGTTTTTTTTTGTCGAAATAGAGCGGACATTCTCTGAGTTGTATTCACATAAGTGCAATGAATCCATATGCATCGAATTGTAGTGCATGAACATCACTTCCGGATTCACATATGGAAGGTCACACTAGTTAGGCTGTTTAATATTAAGAAGGCTGCGCAATCTTGAGATTCAAAATACCAGTGGTAAGCATCTTATTATCACAACTTGAAAAAATCAACAAAAATAGCACAGTCCGTAGCTAGCCCCAGTGCGCAAGGACCCTGACCCTCCTCCAAAAGGATTTATATGAGTTTTTTAAGAAATGCTTCAGATTATATATCTCGAGGAGTAGTTGTAGTGTTCTACTGAACAGGCTGAAATAAGGGAACGAATTTCAGGACTACGTCATCAAAATCAGATAACTGCCAATACGAAAACTTCAGCTCATCTACTACGTTATGAATCATTCGCCTGATCTTTTCATTTTCATCGGGGTTCGCCCGAAATGCACTTCACTAATTCCTTCAGTCACCAATCACTTCATTGGTGATTGCAGCCCAACGGAACGTTTCTTTAGCAATTTAGTTGTTGCATCCTGAAAATGTACGTTGATAGTTGATTTAATGGGAATTTGTCATGAAATTTCAATCAACGGTACTCAAGAATGCTATATGAGTCAGCTCCCCTACATCATTTACTTCAAACAAATTCATCGAAACGAAGGTATACCCACTGATCCATCACATGTATTACTTGTTGTTCTTTCCTCCACCTTTTGTCGCCGTCTTTATCATACCTTAACTTATTAATCTCACAGCTAACCTACATCTACAATATTTGATGTTCTATTTGCTCATTAAAGAATGCATCACACCAAATGTTGTTGTATTTATTGCTTGTCGTTGTGCTGAACGTCATCTGCTATTCTGAATCACATATATCTATAAGAATGACAGAACTTTACTTATAAGCTAGTCGGCTGACAATAATAGTGACTCTAGAGATGGTAATCTATTTCTGAGGTCGAATAAAAATATGACGATGATATAGCCCGCCGATCCGCTGTATGTGCATAGAAACTCAGAATTGCCTTCTGGAAACTGTAAAGCAAGCAAGCCTAAGAAACCTCTCAATTAGGCCAGTTTATAGAGAAGAAAATATGACAAACGCGCAACCCATTTGATGTGATGTTTTGCGCATCTATTGAGGAAGCTCGGAATTAAAAATAGGTTGCAATTAACTCAAATTTCAATCTTTTCTTCAAAAATATTCTTTTCATAGGCACTTTTTTCACCACTATCAAAATTCTACTGTTGCAAAGAGTTGCGCATCACTGAGTAGAACTGAATGGGATATCATTAGGTGATAAGCCAGAAGATGAAGCTGACAAAGAAATATATTTTACCCACTATATAACGCTTATTTATTGTTGTGATAGAAAAATAATAAAACCAGGGAGGGGGGGGGGGGGGGGGGGGNGATACTTCGATTGAATTACCCAAAAAATTTTCAGCATCTTTTCGGTTACGTCCAATCATTTTAGCGGCGCGGCTTAATTATCAACCAATTTAAACAACGATGTTTTCTTCATATTGACATAATTTAGACGCAATTAAGAGTTGTTTTTTTTTCCATCGATCGGAAAAGAAAAAGCAATTGAAAATGTTCGATAGGTAAAGTCAATCGAAGCTCACATTTTCGAGTCATAAACATTTCTTTTCTCGCATATAAAAACCCCTCTAAAACTCGACAAAATTGTTGAATTGAGAACGGTTTGCAAAAAGTTGAATTGCTCTATGAGAAGAAAAAATAATGGCTTTAGTAAACATTTTGAAAAAACGCTACTAATGTTAAGATATAGATATACAGAGGATGTGATGATGAGAGCGTATAGAAGTATTTCGAAGAACATTGCCTTAAAAAAAAAGTCAGCAAAAAGGTGACAACAGAAATAGTCGCTTCTGATATTTGTTAGAAGCAATTTTTAAGCAATTCAAAGTGAAGACTGTCTATCTATACACTCGCAAATGTATTCTGCAG
>JAARMF010002565.1:15931-26426 GCA_022844705.1 Toxascaris leonina
GTACGACGTTTTGTTATTTAAACTCGATGCAGTTGGAAATTGAGGCAGTTTAAGGTGCACCTCAAACGCGTTAGGCGGCAAAAGGAGCGCCATCCATCTGAATCCTTCTCGTCAATTACGTCCTTGAATTAGGTCGCTGTGTTCACCTGGCTCCAGTGTTTTGTGACAGATCGGCACTGATGGCTTCGCTTAAGTCAATCGCTGTTATCGTTGTTGTGCTGTGCATTGCACAAGTCATGATACCCACACAGGCTTTACCACAGGCGACGAATGGTAATCGCTACGGTAACAATCGCTACTGGTACTCCAACTCTTTCGCCAGTCCCGAATGGTATGGAGCTCAAAATGCAAACCGCTATGGAAGACGTGTCTGGCCCGAAAGCGCCGTATCATCGTCTCANCATTGATAACAGTGATCGTTGAAAAAGAATCAGTTGGTTGCTGTATTCTGCCCTGAATAAATAAATTTAGACTCATGCTATTCGACAGTTGTTATCACATAACCTCAGTAAGTGCAGAACAGTACCACTAGTTGATATACAGCGATATATCTTTGCATCGCAGCTTATTAAGTAAATCAAGTTCCTAAGCTTTCAAAAAGAGGCGAAATGGCTTTTTGATACAATCTGCT
Organism: Toxascaris leonina; assembly: GCA_022844705.1. NCBI lineage: Eukaryota > Metazoa > Nematoda > Chromadorea > Rhabditida > Ascarididae > Toxascaris > Toxascaris leonina. The sequence goes on from JAARMF010002565.1 coordinate 16,563, forward strand.
GCTTATTATTTATAGTAATAAAAGTAAGGCAAACAAAACGATACCTGCAAATGATACATGACGGGAAAATTGCGTTTGTTAGTCTCGAAAGAATACTTATGTGCTCATCAAATAGCGTGAAGTGAGTCGCATAATATCAAGACCTCTATCCACTATCTTATCACCCTACTCTACAGCCAAAAATAATTCTATTTTCGGAAATAACAGCGAGTAACTTAACAAAAAGTCAACGCCACCGGACGAGCAATTGCTGTGTTGATCTGATGAACGGAAAGCAAAAACGGGAACAGATGGAGTTGACGAAAGCAGTTAAAAGATAGTGAGCAATTGTCCGCTTCATATAGTATTGGCTTTGTCGTTTATGCAGCACACCTTTCGAGTTTAATGGCTACAGTAGATGCCTTACAGGAGATTTTTCAGGAAAGTGTTATTAGAGCTGAACAAACTTCTCTGCTCACCTCATCGTCAAACCTCAGGCATTTTTCCTATGCCATCTCACATGGTGTTTTGGAAGAATGACTAAGTATGATTGTACTCACTTGCATAAAAATTCAAATTTGCCATAGCTGTAACTGCAGCTACAACAGAAAGAATTCTGTTCCTGTATTCAGCTAGGAGAAGGGCAGTGAACTGCTTACATATATCTGTGTGGTGTTCTGAGAGTATAGCACAGTGGATAGCAACATCTTGAGGCGTTTTTAAATTGTGTGCGAAAGAGATATTTCCGTTCGTAGCTGAGCTATGGGTATAGTAGCCATGGTGTCGTTGATGGATACTCTTTCTTGGCGAAACTGCTACTCCAACTGCAACTCTAGCTGCTATCGCATAGCAAAGTCTGCAGATGTGGCCTTGGACTGAGCAATTTTCAACAGGTTGTCAGGAATTTGCTGAATTGTCCCATGGTCGCTTTTGATTGTTTTATGTTTTTATGGAATTTGTTGGTATGGCGTGAGTAAATGAATTGCACGTCATCGGTGAGCGTTGGTGTCTGACACTTCAGGATGAGCATATGCAGAGCAGATAAGAGGAATGCAAAGATCAGTGTTGAGACTACCCCACCTTGTGATTTGCCGAGCTTCTAGGCAAGCAAAATAGGACGGCGTACTGCTTACATCCATGCTTTGAAACAACAATTTTTTTGAGCAGATGCTTCTTTCACGCATCGATGCTGAAAATTCATCGATGAGGACTTGCATCTGCTGCTCTTACTTGACTGTATGATTGGGCTTGACAGAAGCTAACTAAATGACAAGCGTGATCTACAGGTCTTTGAGAGCACTTCAGGCAAATTGGAAATTTCAACATAGGCCATAATCACCGAATAATCCCGATGAAAGCCGATTTATGAAGATGAAAATTGGAGTGTCGGCGATCGGCAATAACTGAGCATTGATGCTGTGTTTGAAGCCTTCCACTAAACAAAACAAAAGTGTTTTATTAGCCGACAACTTGCTATGTTCGTTCGTCCCAAGAAAGCATTTACAAACGAAAATAACCTTGAAAATTTTGAAGCTGATTGGAAAAACCGTGGCTGCAATGATCGGAAAATGTTTCCTGAATAACGATGACAACTCTAAGTTTTAGATGTCAACTGGTGAAATGATTGAAAATGGTAGCTGCGTTCAAGCCAACATTATGCGCATTAAGCTTTCTGTTGATTTCGGTACAGAGTGAGCGATCAGCCAATGTTTTTTGAGGCAACAGTACATTTTTTTATCGTGCTTTGAAGTACACTCTGCACCTAATACTTTCTCGGTCTTGGCCAAAAGGCTTCAAAACCCTTCACCTTTAGAAGCATCATTCTTTTGTTATCAAGCGGCTAATGATCATGGTTCCTAGGTTTCACGTTTCATTAATCAGAGTAAGTCGAAGTCGGCAGACTCCGACAGTTCCTCATGCAGAATTTCATGCGCTTCTATCTTCTTGCATCGTTCTTTAGCATATATTCACTCCAGTCATTAAGTTCTAATTTCGGGTCGAGTTGTTGGAACTGGAATTGAGGTGGTCGAGAAACGAGCATAAACTTATTGTTATATTGCTTCTCTTGGCAACAGAGTTTGCAATATTTTACGAGATAATCCACTGATCCAGGAATCTAGACATTAGAGCATTCGAGAGATTTCGCCAATCCAGCAGAAAACGAGCACTGGAAACTTCTAATAGAAACGGTCGGTCAATGCGGCCAAAGAACAAAATATGCTGATTAGACCTAGACGAACACGGACTTAACGTCACATAAAAGGTTGCCTTCTTTCAGGCTCTATAAAGTCTGTTGACTTCCATAACCGAGACGAGGAGATTCAAGCGGGTTACCGTGAACAGCGATAATCATTACTGGCCATTTCTGGAGCGATTGGCTGATAGATAAGTGAAGAATGTGCTTGCGCATGAGCGAGCTTAAAATTCGTTTACTCCTTCATGAGGTACACTGCTTCCTCGATGCTTTTATGTGACGAAGACACTTTCCAGTCTTTGCCTGCGGGGAATGTTGCGAAGATAAATCACAGCGTCAAACACATCATACAAATGCTTCACTGGAAACAGTTGACTTGCGATAGAACATCAACGTAATCAGACCTGTACCTTTTGAATCATTCGAACCTTGAATCAGTTCTTTTCGTTTGCATCAATATTTCTTTTATAAGACAAACGCATGCATCGTTCATAAAACACTTCGATCATGTGCCATGTTAAGCGAAAATACATCACGTGTGTCAGCATTTCTGCTAAGTCAATATGAGCTTCATTTCTGTAAAGACCAGCAAAAGACCAAGATGAAGCGCCTTCCGGAAGTCAACAAACACCGAGGTAAGGACTTTTTTCAGAAATCAAACAGTCATCAGTACACTTCTCTCCAACATATGTTACCGAGTACTTTTTCTGCCATTATTCATCACATCTGGGCTATTTAAGTATGGGAAAATCAGAAGTTGAGTCAGTTCGAACAGTCGCTCAAATCTGTTGAGGTAACAGAATAAGCGGCACTTATCCGAATCCTCATCAACAAATTCGACTGTACATTCGTTCGCAGTATTCATTCTGTTCCCCATACTCTTTCAGAAGACAGCACTGATGGCTTCGCTTAAATCAATCGCTGTTATCGTCGCTGTGCTCTGCATTGCACAAGTCATGCTACCCTCACAAGCTCTGCCTCAGGCGACGAATGGTAATCGTTACGGCAACAATCGCTACTGGTACTCCAACTCTTTCGCCAGTCCTGAATGGTATGGAGCTCAAAATGCAAACCGCTATGGAAGACGTGTCTGGCCCGAAAGCGCCGTATCATCGTCTCATTGACAATAATGATAGTTAGACGAGGATCAGCATTGTTGGTGTATTCCCCTTTCGAGTCAATAAAATTTTCCGACTTTGTCATATAAATGCTTTTCAAAAATCGTTATGATATGACTTCAGTCAACGCAGAAGTACGACAAGATCTTAAGTGATAGAACTGTGCTTCGGCATTTTGCATTACAGCTAACCATGTGAAGCTATTCTCCAAATTTTTTGAGAAAGGAGAACGTCTTTTGATACGTTTTCCCACGTTTCAATATAAACTATGAAAAATTACTTGTCATGCACTTGATCGAATCACGAGCAAAATTGTTCGCAGCTTCTCTTGCATCGTCGATAACTGATGATTGCGAAAGTGGATTGTGGTAGATCGTGTTGGTCGATTTTGCCGAAGTAAGCACTTCGAGAAGCCAAAAATCTAAATATCGAACGATCGAAAAGCCTAAAAAAAAACAATCATTAGAAAGCAATATCAGGGTGTCCCTACTTACTCTTGGGCGCTGAGTAAGAAAGTCATCAGTCATTCATCTACATGGAGCAGCTGTGGGGTATCAGGGTCCTCGATGATTCACCTGGTAAGGAACGCTCCCTGGGGATCAGGTGGAAACACTGAGCAAAAAGGCATGAGCCGCTGAGCAGTATAGAACAGGTGCAGAGTTATCGAGGTCTTCGATGACTTTGTAGGTGATATACGCATCCTAGTGATTTGACGGCTGACCATGAACTGACTAATCGCGAAATTTTTAGCGCCGAAAATTACTTGCCAAGGTTTTCGAAGTATCAGACGCTTCCTGCTTACGCTATATCCTCACTATCGCCTATATCGTTTCGTAGTTTCTTTATGAATCTGTGGTGGAAGCATTTTCACAGTAAGAAGGCCAACCATGAAGGTCGGCTACAAACTGTTCAGTTTATCGCAAAACTTTTTATGTGCTTACTAGATGCGGCACCGGTTTGGATCGATGAAAAGATTTGCTTGTCGTAACACAGGTTATAGTGACACTCTCGGTTATAGAGATATCGTATGGATCAGGTTACTTTTTCAAATCCACGGGGAGTCTTAGATATTTGAATGTGTTAAGAAAATTGCATGCGGACTTCGCTTTTATCTTGGTCTGATAACAATGGAAGAAATCAGCACTTTTCCGGTGGTTGAATCAGTTGACATATGAATGCATGTTTTATCATACTCAGTGATAATTCATGAAACTAGTTTTCAATGTGATCGAAATGCATTAGCTTCTGCCGCGTCACCTATTTTTGAAACGCTTGTCCAAGTATTCCATTCTAACGACGCACTAACATTTGTAGAAATGGACTATTTCGATCCAGAAGAAATGTCATGGATGTGAGGATGGATTAGAAGACTCGGAGAATTAAACAAAACGTTATAACAAACTTCCGATGAACATTTTGTTCGTAAGGAATATTCGTTTACATGAGAAACTACGGGAATATTGAGCAATTAAATTAATGACCACCGATGAAGTTTAAATATCCATGAATCCCTCAATGCCCATAACAATTTGACGGCCGGCCGGACCGGATGTATTCCTTCGCAGGAAACTTACAGTTCTCCGAAAAGGAGTGTGCCGAAAGTATCTTCTAAAACAGTAGGAATCCTCTCTTGCGAAGAGATAATGAAGACAACGGCGCTCAAAAGCTAGAACTCCAAGGTCAAGCGACGGTTCCTAATCTAGCAGTCATATTGCGGTACACAAAGGTTTGGGTAACCGTTGGAGTTCTCAGTGTACACAATGCTCCTATAGGCTTATCGGGGTTTGATGCAATGTTCATATATATTAACGAGGTGAGAAAGTTCGGAAACGAGCTTCCATCACTCCTGGATGATTGGAAGGACGAACAAGATCCTCGAATACCCGACCAGAACGCATGGGTGCCTGAAGAAGAGGTAGAACAACATCGAGGCATAATAGAGAAAGCAAAATTCGACCAAAGGTCAGGGATCATGTTAGTCACAACCATTGCCATCGTTTCAAGTCGAGAGGCAGCACAGCCGGAATGGAGAAATTTTTTCTTCCCACAAGCCAATATCCTCTACCACCTTCCCCAAAGGACCCACAAACTGTAATACGGCTGTAGGCATCTGCCACCTGGAAAGAATTTTTTCGGGGCTTTGTGCATAAAGTTAACGTGGGCATAAAGGCTGTCTGAAATTTTGCTATATTATTGAGCACACTCGGTGACAAGTTATGGAAGTGATTAGATAGGACGCAGAGATCAATGTGATGCAAAAAGGATTTGTTGTATTGACCCTTCCGAGAGGCTGTTTCCGATGCCACTGTGTAGTTTCTTAGTCATCGAGGTCGGGTGTTCTCAAAGTGGTCACATTTATTTGCTTTAGTTCGTTAGTTCGAGCAGTGGGCGGTCGCAGAAGGATGAGCAAGCCATCAGGATCCACTATCAACTCGAACTAAAACAACTGGAGTTATTAGGCAATCAAGTGGAAGATACTGCAGCTAAAAATTTTGCACAACTATCAATTTTGCAAGCAGTTATCCCCCTGCAAAATTTTTCTCGTAATGTGCGCAGTGAAATGTTCGTATTTGTTCAATATACTTCTGACTCACCAAGCACTCTTCCGTCACCCTTGAAATAGAAGCAGTTCGGACCTTGGGCATATATCCTTCACCTTTACGATGCGTGTTATACTTATAGCGTTCACTGTCCAGTATATTACAAAATTACTGTTCCTGGGAGGCGTGGAAAATGCCGAGTGCGATTTCTCGAAACTTGGAACAACCAGTTAATCACGGCTACCGAATTCAGCAAATCGTTCATGTCGTTGCTTCAGCCAAATTCACATCTGCGAAATGCATTGTGATTCAGCCATATCTACGCCTAGGAGGTGATTGACGCTACTTTGAGAACACGAGGATCTCTCCTCAGTAAACGAACGCACAAGACGTCGCTTAAACAGTATGATCACAACCTTAGCCAAATGTTAAACATATCATACGTCAGCGATCCTCTGAGTCAATATGAACTTGCATCCACTCAATTCGACTTTATCAACAAAAAGCCACGTGAGAACTCTTTCGTAAAGGAACAGCCGCAGTATTTTCCCGTTCGTTGAAATGGTTTTTTATTCGGCTTATTGTCAACATTCCGCACGACACTGTGATATTTAAGTTGTGGAGAATAGGGAATTGAGGCAGTCTGAACCGCGCCTCAAAGGCTTTAGGCGACAAAGAGAGCGGCATCCATCTGAATCCTTCTCGTCTAATACGACCTTAAATTCGCTCGTTGTGTTCATTTGTTCCCCCTAGTACTTTGTCGGAGGTCAGCACAGATGGCTTCGCTTAAATCAATCGCTGTTATCGTTGTTGTGCTCTGCATTGCACAAATCATGCTACCATCACAAGCTTTGCCTCAGGCGACAAATGGTAATCGTTACGGCAACAATCGCTATTGGTTCTCCAACTCTTTCGACAACAGTCCTGAATGGTACGGAAACCAGTATGCAAACCGATATGGAAGACGCGTCCTGCCCGAAAACGCCGTATCATCATCTCGTTGATAAAGTGATCATTGAATAAGGATCAGTTGGTTGACGTGCTCTGTGTTGAGTAAATAAAGCTAGACACTTTTCGAGAGTTGTTATCGCAAAAATTCAATGGGTGTAGGAACATGCTACTTGCCGATGTGATATCAATACATTTGCCTTGAATCTCATTAACTAAATGTGCTCGTCAATCTCTCAAAAGATGTAAAACCGTTTTTTGACACAATGATACGTTTTTGATGCGCTGTGTTCGACTGAATCAGCGAGTTCCTAAGTTCTTACGTCAGATGATAGAGCTCCCAATTATGCTTTTGTTCATTTTGAGCGCAAAATAATTTACAACTGCTATGGCACATTCAAGCATGGATAAATGCAGTAGTAGATTCTGATGGATCCTCTTACTCTGTGGCGTTTCGTGGATTTTGCTTTTGTGGATCGTCCGTTAAAGCTGTTCGGCAAACGATCAGGCTGGCACATGAGCAAATGCTAGTCGCATTTTCATAAAAAATTTCTTTCGACGTATAATGCAAAATACGCCCTGTTCCAAGGGCCGTTTTACAAAGAGAGATATGGCGCAGCATTTCTGAAGTTGAAGCATTATTCAGCTCGTTGCGGTGGTTCGGAGGGAAGTCGGCAGTTGTTGAATGCAGGTGTTCACTTTCTTTAATACTCGGTTCTCTTCCTGAATAAAATGATATTTGCTTTCATTAAGACGACAAGGACATTNAATAATTGCTTTCGTTAAGACGATAAGGACATTACTTCGAGTTTTCGCCTACTCACCGCCAGATATAAAAGTTTATCTGACACCAAAACGCAAGCTTCGATTAGAGGGCCAATTATCATTCTATTTCGATGCTTATTGGGGTGTCCTTAAACGTGATGGGCTTATCGAGATGCTTCTCTCTCCTCACGAACTCTTCAAAGCGGAACAATAAACTTCCTGACTCGAGGGTAATTGGGTGTAGGGAGAGGGTTCGTTATAGCTCCTTGCTGAATGTCCCAAGATATTGTAAAATAGATAGTAATCTCATCGTAGTAATTCATTTAGGCTTTCACCGATCTCACGAGTTCGAACTAGTGGTCACGTCTTGACGCCCGCTGAGGAAGCCCAGCGACGGCATATTGCCGGCAATGAATAAGGCAAGAGATTAAATCAAAAAAGATGGCGAATTTGGTCGCCATTCTTTGCTTTGCCTTATGGGCGCAAAAACCCGAGAGGGATACCCTCAATAGGTTTTTTGCTGACAGGGGTAGATTGGAGTGGTGATTTGGAGAAGCAGATCTGAAAGGCAGTGCTAAACGATGCGCAAATAAAAGTTTAACGAGTAATGCAAGAGCTACAGCTGACGTTCGACGAGAAAATTCAATTTGTCATCCTGGAAAGAATGCTTATCTGCCCTCAAATAGCGCGGAGAGTGGATGACGTTCAACAAAGGCATATTGCCAGCAATCACTAAAGCGAAAGACTAATTTAAAAGAGCCAACAGAATATATGAAAGTACTTTGCTTTCCCTTGGGAGCGCAAGAATCCATAACGTCAGTTTTGATGAAGTCTACTCTTGAAAGGTCTCGATTGGAGTAAAGCACTCGAGAAGTAAAACCGGAAAGCACTGCTAAATAATGTAAAATAAAAGTTTAACAAGGAATACAAGAGCTGCAACTGGCCTTCCACGAGAAAATGTCATTTGTGAACCTGTGAAGAGTGCTCACCTGCCCCTCAAAGGGCGCCGAGAATGGATCATATAACATCGGACATTTTTTTCTCCTCAGCTCTTATCAGAACGCTTTATTTCCGAAACGGCAGTGAATATGTTGACAAAGAAACACAGATTTGTCAGAAAAACAATTACGGTTCCGGTTTGATGAGCGGAAAGAGAGGACATGAACACAATGAGGGATTAAGTCCCATCCGACACGGTAGAAGAATGGGTGACCATGACTGTATTCACATAAGTTGCATCCTGTCCGAGCAGCCGTATTCACGAGGATTTGCATGAAGTGCAAATCCGCCATTGCCTCAGCTTCGACCACTGCAGACAGAATTCTGTTCCTCTGCATATTAAAGCATTCATTAAAGAGGCAAGCAATATTCTGCTGCAAGAAGACGTGTATTGTTCTGAGNGATTAAAGAGGCAAGCAATATCCTGTTGCAAGAAGACGTGTATTGTTCTGAGAGCACCTCGAGACATTTTCACATGGCGCATGGAAGTCATATTTCCATCGTTGTTCAGCTATAGACCTTAACCACTCTCTGAAGTATGATCCTTCACAGCGTTGCTGATCGTTGACCTTTTCTGACAAAAATTGGATGCTGCGTTCAAACTAAAGTCATTCGCATTGAACTTTCTGCTAATTCCCGTTTGCACTGAGCAATCAAAGAAGGCTTTTAAGGAAGCAACATAAGAATTCAAGTGTCTTGAATCTATTCAAAACACAAAGCTGCCACTCAGCCAGCTGTTGCAAAGCAAGCAGTTATACACGCAGATTATTCCAATTGGAAGACTGAGAATACACCTCAAGCCGGTTCCTTTGTGCGTTCAACATTCCATAGATACTTAATGAGATGCCATGTCAGATACTGCTATGCTTTTATCACATAAGAAAGATGAGAGAGGAATTCATTATCGGTAAATGTTGAAGATGTTCTTTGAAAATAAAGAGGACTTTTGATGGAGGTGTTTCCAGTCTTTGCAGAAGGGAAATTTTGCAAAGATGAAGCAAACTGTGAATCAGGCGCTATGAATGGCGCACTCGAAGAAGGTGAGTGCTGATAGCACGTTAACCAAAGAACGTCTGTACCATCTGAGCCAGCATGAGGCGTGCGTCAAACATTTCGATCATGGACTCTGCCAAGTGTAAATACATCAATTCTCTTAAGTCAATATAAGCGTCCTTTCTTTCAAGACCAACAGAACCCCAAGATAGGGACTCTTTCTTAATTCAACAAAGGCTGAGCTTTTTTCTGTTAAACAAATGTTGCCGAGCATTTCAATCTTTTTTCACGTTGTTCACTATATCTGTGCTATTTAAGACCGGGAGGA
>JAARMF010002566.1:0-20459 GCA_022844705.1 Toxascaris leonina
AAAAACAATTTCTCCTAGTGGCATTTCATATTCAATTGTTACGCGTGTTTCATCAATATAATTCATATTAATATAAGTACCACGTTTTTTCTGACATAAATCCATTATGTTTCCAACATAATCTGTTGGTACCATAATGTTCGCTTTCACATATGGTTCTAATATTTTTTCTATTACTTGTGGTTCTGGTAATTTTGTTGGATTTTCGACAATTATTTTTTCTTTATTAGTTTTTATTACTTCATAAACTACACTTGGAGCTGTTGCTATTAATTCTAAATTATATTCTCGTTCTAAACGCTCTTGGATAATTTCCATGTGTAATAATCCTAAGAATCCACATCTAAATCCAAAACCTAGGGCTTGTGATGTTTCAGGTTCAAATTCTAAGCTTGAATCACTTAATTGTAATTTTTCTAAAGCTTCTCTTAAATCATTATATTTAGCACTATCAATTGGATAAATACCTGAAAATACGACTGGTTTTTGTTTTTTATATCCAGGAAGCGGTTGTGGCGTTTGATTGTTTGTTAATGTTATTGTATCTCCAACTTGAATATCTTGGATATTTTTTATACTAGCAGAAATCCATCCTACTTCTCCGGCACTTAATTTATCTTTTTTAATTTCTTTTGGACTATTAATTCCTAATTCAATAACTTCATAATCAGATCCACTAGCCATGAATCTAATTTTGTCTCCAACTTTAACTTCTCCATCAAAAATTCTTACACTGATCATTACACCTCGGTATTGATCATAGTAAGAATCAAAGATTAATGCTTTTAATGGTTTTTTAGGATCTCCACTTGGTGCTGGTACACTTCTAACTATTTCTTCTAATAAATCTTCTATTCCGATTCCGTTTTTTGCACTAGTATAAACAATATTAGATGTATCTAATCCAACAACATCTTCTATCTCTTGTTTATATTTTTCAGGATCGGCATTAGGTAAATCGATTTTATTTAAAATGGGAATGATTTCTAAATCATTATCTATCGCTAAATAAACATTTGCTAATGTTTGTGCTTCTACTCCTTGTGCCGCATCAACTACTAAAACAGCTCCTTCACAGGCAGCTAGACTACGACTTACTTCGTATGTAAAATCAACATGTCCTGGTGTATCGATTAAATGAAATGTATATTCATTTCCGTCTTTTGCTTTATATAATAATTGAACGGCATTTAACTTAATTGTTATTCCCCGTTCTTGTTCTAATTCCATACTATCAAGGAGCTGATCGTGCATTTCTCTTGAACTTACTGTATCTGTTAGTTCGAGAATTCGATCAGCTAAAGTACTTTTTCCATGATCAATATGAGCTATAATTGAAAAGTTTCTTATCTTATTCTGGTCCATTTATTTCCTTGTTATATAAAAATAAGACCTATAAGTAGGTCTAATTTTTTTCTTCACTATTTTCTTCTGTTTTTTCTACTTTTTCTTCTTTTTTAACAGGAGCTTCCCCATTTAATTTTTTTGAAATATTAGATTTTAAACGGTTTGCTTTATTTTGGTGAATAATACCTTTTGATACTGCTTTATCAATTTTTTTATATATTGTTGGTAACATTTCTTGAGCTTGTTTAATTTCAGTTTCAATCAATGTTTCAATTTTTTTTATATTTGTACGTAAATCACTACGAATCATACGATTACGCATACGAGCTTTTTCATTTGTTTTAATTCTTTTCATTTGTGATTTTATGTTTGCCATTTGTTTCTCCTTAAGTTCTAATTCGTTTTTTAAACATATAAATTATAACACAAAAAGTTATTTTTGTTTATTTAATTGAAATTTCATAATTATCCACAATGATTACGTCATTAGAATAACATTTTTTTTTCTTACGATATTCTACCTCACCATTATAGGTAATCATTTCATTTTCTAATAGGTATTTGATCTCTCCGCCACTACTGATAATATTTTCATATTTTAGTAAATTTACTAGAGTTATATATTCTTCACCATCTTCTAATTGAAAAATAATTTTTTCCATTATCGTTTAATTGGACTTATTTCTTGAATATTATCTTTATTATCAACATTTGAAATTAAGATTGGTGAAATTTCATTTTCAACACTAATACTTACGATATCACTATCTAACGCATTAAGTGCTTGTTTTAAAAATTTAGGTTCTAAAGTTACATTAATTGGTTTTCCTTCTAAATCAGTTGAACTGAATTTTTCTTTTAAGCTACCAAAGTCTTGAAATTCAGATGTAATTGTTCCTTGTTCACCTTCAAAGGCAATTGTTAAGTTTGGATTGATTACATTTTTATTTAATTCTTCGATTTTTTCTAAAATAGGTAATAAGTAATTTTTATTTACTTTGAATTTATATTTAATGTTTTCTTCTTTTAGTACTAATCTTGAAAGATCTGGATATTCTTCATCAATTAACGCACATTTAATTGCATAGTCCCCAAATAGAATTAATAATTGTTTATTAGTATGATAAATTTTCATTGTTGTTTCATCGGTAATTAAACTACAAATAATTTTAACTAATTCTTTATTGATTGTAAAGTTATCATTATAATTTAATTCTAAATTATGTTTGACGATACTTAAACGACGAGCATCAGTGGCTGAAGCAATCAATTTACCATTACTAAATTCAAAATTAATTCCCATAAAACATTGATGTTCTTTAATCATAGCAGACGCATGATTGGTTGCCTTATAAATATTTTTAAAAGTTTTAGTACTTAATTCAATACAATTACCTTCTGGTTGTTTAAAATTAATATTTGGATAAGATGATAAAGAGTAAGTCAAAGCAGTTATTTCACTATATTGACTTTTAATTTTAGCTGTTCCGGTTTTTGCATTACTTTCAATTGTAGTAATATTTCCATCACCATCTTTATTTAAGGCACTTAAAAATTTTGATGGAATAATTACTTCTCCTTCATCATATACTTTAAATTCATTTGTTAAAGTATAAAGAATTGATAAATCTTGTCGACTTGTAATAAATTCAATCCGATCAGATAAACAATTAATTTTAATTCCATTTAAGGCATCAATAACATTTCTGTTACTTAAACCATTATGCATTTTGTTAATAATATTATTTAAGTATTCATTACGAATATCAAATTTCATATAACTCCTTCTTATTATTCTTTATAAATATATATTATTATTACTATTAAGTTGTGATTTTGTGAAAATTAAAAAAAAGTTAGATAAACACTAGATTTTTAATTCACATTATCATTTGAAATTTTCTTGTTTAACATTATATAATCATCGCGATATTCAGTTGTTGATGTGTTTTCGATAATACTTAAACGTTTACTAACAGAAGAATGATCTTTAAATTTAAATAAACGAGCAATTTCTTTTTGGTTTAACTGTAGTTTTTTACTTAAAAATAAAATAATAAAATCTCCTGCTAGTTTATATTTATCACGAGTTCCAGTTTTTAAAACTAATTTAGGTGCGACATCAAAATAATCACAAACAATATCTATTATATCATTCTTCCCTAATTTAGAGGTCTTAACTACCTCATTAATAAAATCAATGGCCATATCTTCTGTTACTTTATTAGTTTTGTAAGCAACTAAGAACAAACTTAAGTTAAGAATAAATCCGATTAATTCACGAGGATTATTAAAGTTTTGACAAATTAAATCAACAGCTTTAGGATCAAAAGTTACTTCTTTTAATGTTTTAGAACATTGATTTTCAAAGATTTGACGACGAGTATCTAAATCAGGTTTATTCATGGTTATCATAATTCCATTTTTAATTCGTGTATTTATACGACTCGGTAAAATTAAACGTTCTAATGGGGTATCAGAACATAAAACAACCAATTTTCCACTAGTTAACATATAATCATAGATATTAAAAAATGTATCTAAAGAATTTTCTTTTTCAACCATCCATTGAAAATCATCGATAATTAAAATATCAACAGAACGATATTTAGTATAAAAAGAATTGATATTCCCACTATCACTTTTAAATGAATCTACATAATCTTGAACAAAACTATTACCCGTAGCATAAAGGATTTTCAAATCATCATATGTATTAAAAATCTCATTACCAAAGGCATTAACAATATGGGTTTTACCATATCCACTCGGTCCATAAATAAAGAAACTATTAGCAATCTTAATTGGATCATTTAAATTTTTAATTAATTCATGACAAGTATTGGTTAACACAAAATTATCATTACTACTAAAATAATTTTCAAAAGTATAGAATTGATTTAAAGCAGTTTGTGAATAACGGTTATTGGTTTTAATAAACTTCTCTTTTTTCTTAGAATCAGTTGATTGATCAACTAATTCAAAAGTCCATAAATCCCACTTTCTACCACCAATAGATTTCTTAATCACATCAATTAAAATATTAAATAAACGAAACTCATTCATTTTTAAATAATGGATTGATAAAGCATCAGCAGAAATCTCCATTCTTTTATCTTGCATGTATTCATTCACATTTAATGATTCAAAGATTAAATCAGCTGTATCATTAGGTACTAATTGTGAAAAACGTTGATGAATATCATGCCATTTAATTGAATCTATCATGACACTCCTTAATTAAAGTATAACAAAAATTCACAAGATGTGAATAAAAAATTCACTTTTTCACATTCCCAAAATCACATCAAAAATTGAAAATATTTCCACGGAAATAATCAACAATTTTTTCCACTTTTTTGGTATAATAAAGTGAAGGAGTTGAATGGAAAAAAATGCAAGTGCTTATAGTGGAAAAGATATTGATGTATTAGAAGGATTAGAAGCCGTACGTCAACGTCCAGGAATGTATATTGGTAGTACCAATGAAAAAGGATTACACCACTTAGTTTGGGAAATTGTAGACAACGCGATTGATGAAGCATTAGCAGGTTTTGCTGATGAAATTGTTGTTGAAATCAACAAAGATGAAAGCGTTAGTGTAAGAGATAATGGACGTGGGATTCCAACTGATATTCACGAAAAAACAAAAATTTCAACATTACAAACAATTATGACAGTCCTTCACGCCGGAGGAAAATTTGGTGGAGGAGTTTATAAAAACTCAGGAGGATTACACGGAGTAGGAGCTAGTGTAGTTAATGCTTTAAGTACAAAAACAAGTGTTGAAGTTTATCGTGAAGGAAAAATTTTCACCCAAAGCTATGAGCGCGGAGTTCCAACAACTGAAGTAGAAATAATTGGAAAAACAGATAAACAAGGAACAAAAGTTACTTTTTTACCAGATCCAGAAATTTTTACAGAAACTACAATTATTAAATACCACACGCTAGAAGAACGTTTACGTGAACTAGCTTATTTAAACAAAAATATAAAAATCATTTTAGAAGATCACCGTTCAGGACAAAAAGAAACCTTCCATTTTGAAGGTGGAATTAAAGATTATGTTACATACTTAAATGGTGATAAAGAAATTATTTTATCAAAACCTTTTAACACAGAAGGAGAAGATCACGACATCATTGTTGATGTTGCTTTTACGTATAATAAAACTTATGCAACAAAAATCTATTCATTTGTTAATAACATTAATACTGAAGAAGGAGGAACACACGAAGAAGGATTTAGAGCAGTTCTTACAAGAGTTATTCAAAAATATGCTAAAGATAATAACTTAATCAAAAATGAAACAATCTTAGGTGAAGATGTTCGAGAAGGTTTAATTGCCATTGTTTCAATTAAACACCCTAACCCACAATTTGAAGGGCAAACCAAAACAAAATTAGGAAACAGTGATGGACGTAGTGCAGTTACTAGCGTTATGAGTGAGAAACTATCACGCTTTATGTTAGAAAATCCACAAGATGCAAAATTAATAGTGGAAAAAGCTTTAACTGCATCACGAGCACGTAATGCTGCCAAAAAAGCTCGAGAACTGACAAGAAGTAAATCAACATTTGAATCAACAAGTTTACCAGGAAAACTTGCAGATTGTTCAAGTAAAGATCCAGATATTTGTGAATTATATATCGTCGAAGGGGATAGTGCTGGAGGAAGTGCCAAACAAGGACGAGACCGTCACTACCAAGCAATCTTACCTTTACGCGGAAAAGTATTAAATGTGAAAAAAGCTACACAAGATAAAATTTTAGCAAATGCTGAGATTGCAGCAATGGCGACTGCCATTGGTACAGGTTTAGGTAAAAACTTTAATAATGAAAAATTACGTTATAAAAAAATTATTATTATGACCGATGCCGATGTCGATGGAGCACACATTAGAACATTATTATTAACATTCTTCTATCGTTTCATGAATGAATTAATCTTAAATGGTAATATTTATATCGCTCAACCACCACTTTATAAAATTAGTAGTGGAAAACGTATTGAGTATGCTTATTCTGACCAAGAAAAAGATAATATCGTAGCACAAATTGGCAATAATCCAAGTATTCAACGTTACAAAGGATTAGGTGAAATGAATCCAGAACAACTTTGGGAAACAACGATGGATCCAGAAGTTAGAACGTTAATTAAAATTACCGAACAAGATGCACAACAAGCTAATGCTGTCTTTGAAGTGTTAATGGGAGAAGATACCGCTCCTCGTAAAGAATTTATTCAAACACATGCAACATATGCACAAATTGATGCATAGAAGGGAGAGTCATGAGTCACAAAATTAATGATAAAAATATTGTTGATGAAATGCAGACGTCATTTCTTGATTATGCGATGAGTGTAATTGTAGCTCGTGCACTTCCTGATGTGCGCGACGGTTTAAAACCAGTACAACGTCGTATTTTATATGCGATGAATGATTTAGGTAACTATGCTGATAAACCTTATAAAAAATCAGCAAGAATTGTTGGGGATGTAATCGGTAAGTACCACCCACATGGAGATAGTAGTGTTTATATGGCAATGGTAAGGATGGCCCAAGACTTTTCTTATCGTATGCCATTAGTTGATGGTCATGGTAACTTTGGTAGTATTGATGGTGATGGGGCAGCTGCGATGCGTTATACAGAAGCACGTATGTCAAAACTATCAATGGAATTATTAAAAGATATAAAAAAAGACACTGTAGATTTTCAAGAAAACTATGATGGAACAGAATTAGAACCGCAAGTCTTACCAGCCCATGTTCCAAACTTATTAGTAAATGGCGCTAATGGGATAGCTGTTGGGATGGCCACTAATATTCCACCTCATAATTTAGGAGAAGTAATTAGTGCAACCATTGCTTTAATTGAAGATCAAGAAATTAGTGATGAAGAATTATGGAAACACCTACCTGGACCAGACTTCCCTTTAGGTGGATTAATTCTAGGTGATAGTGGAATTAAAAAAGCATATAAAACAGGACATGGTCGAGTAGTTGTTCGTTCTAAATATGACTTAATTGAAGATAGTAAATATCCAACAATTATCGTAAAAGAAATTCCTTATCAAGTTAATAAAGCTCAATTAGTTGAAAGAATAGCTGAATGTGTTAAAAATAAAGTAATAGAAGGAATTAGAGATTTACGTGATGAATCAGATAAAGATGGAATTAGAATTGTTATTGAATTAAAACAAAACACTAATCCCCAAGTTATTTTAAATTCATTATTTAAACATACAGCATTAGAAACATCAATTTCGATTAATATGCTTGCATTAAACAAAGGTGTTCCGCAAGTAATGAACTTGCGAGAAATCTTACAAGCATATATTGATCACCAAGTAGATGTTTTAGTTAGAAAATTAAATTTCGAACTTAAAAAAGCACAAGAACGTGCTCACATTTTAAATGGATTAGTAATTGCTGTAAATAACATTGATGAAGTAGTAGACATTATCCGTCATTCTAAAACAACTGATTTAGCCAAAGAAAAATTAATTGCAAAATTTAAATTATCAGAAGAACAAGCTAAAGCAATCTTAGATATGCAATTAAAACGTTTAACTGGATTAGAAAGTGATAAACTTCGTGAAGAGTTAAGCGATTTAGAAAAAACAATTGCTGAAATTGAATCAACATTAGCTAGTCAAGAAAAAATCAATAAATGTATTATTGATGATTTAACTAATATTAAAGAAAGTTATAAATCACCACGTCGTACAGAAATTTTAGCAGGAAGCTTTGATCAAAATGTTGATGATGAAGATTTAATAGCCGAAACAGATATTATTATTACATTAACAAAATCAGGATACATCAAACGTGTTGGCTCTGAAAACTATAAAGCCCAAGGCCGTGGTGGAACAGGTATAAAAGCGATGTCAACTAATGATACGGATAGTGTTGAACGTATTATTAGTACAACAACTCATACTGATGTATTATTCTTTACCCAAAGTGGTAAAGTGTATAAACAACGTGCTCACCGCATTCCAGAAGGAAGCCGTCAATCGAAAGGAATTCCATTAGTTAATATTATTGATGTTGAAGGTGAAGATTTGATTACTAATATTTTACCAATTAAAAACTATGATTCAGGATACTTATTGTTTATTACTAAAAATGGTAAGATTAAAAAATCTAAGCTTGATGAATATGTTAACATCAATAAAAATGGTAAACGTGCAATTAAATTAGAAGAAAACGATACTATCGTATCAGTAATGCCAGTTAGTGATAACGATAAAGTAATAGCTGCTAGTAAAAACGGTAAAGCAATCCATGTCGAAATTGATAACATTAGATGTCAAGGACGAGTTTCTAGCGGAGTTAGATTATTAAAATTAGAAAATGATGATGAAATGATTGACTTCTGTCCAACTAGTACTAATACTGTTGCCTTTACTTTAACAACAAATGGTTATGGTAAAGCAACAACGACTAATGAATATCGAATTCAAGGACGAGGCGGAAAAGGAATTAAGAATGTTAACATTACTGAGAAAAATGGACCAGTAGTAGCATTCTGTACAATAGAGCAAGATCAATTAGATCAATATGATTTATTAATCATTACTAAATTAGGAAAAATGATTAGAATGGCAGCTAATAGTATTAAAGTAGCAGGACGTGCCACTCAAGGAATTAGAATGATGCGTCTAAAAGGTGAAGATAGTGTAGCTAAATGTGAATTAGTGGAAAAACAAGAAGAGAGTGAATATGCAAGTGAAGAATAAAAAAAGTTTATTCTTCACTTTCTTCCTAATTATTAGCACCCTTTTTCTAGCTCCAACCAATAAAGCAGTAGATAATATTGCAATTTTCGGGACATCAGGAATAGCTGTAGACCGTGATACAGGAGCAATTTATTGTTCAAAAAACATTGACCAAGAAGTAGGACTAGCATCGGTTTCTAAATTCTTTGTTATTGATTATTTCTTAGATCATATGGCAGAGAAAAACTTAACGTTAGAGACACCAGTTACAATTTCAGAAAATGTTGGTACGATAAAAAATCGTTATAACGATGCCTCTGGACTATACTTACCAATTGGCGAAGAAGTAAGTGTTAATAAATTAATTGAATTAGCCCTAGTCTTTTCCGATAACGGAGCAACAGTCCAATTAGCCGAAGCGTTATCAGGAACTGAAGCACAGTTTGTAACAGAAATCAATCAATCATTTATTGATCAAGGATATAGCCACACAAAATTTGTAAATGTTAGTGGTTTAGATGAAGGTGATGAGAAAAACCCAACAGGGAATGTCTCAACTGCCCGAGAAGTGGCAAGAATGACAATCAATGTTTTAGACCAACACCAAGATATCTTAAATTATACTCAAGAAACAGAAGTTGAATTTGATGGTGACACATTCAAAGCCTTTAATGAAATGTTACCAGGTGGCGTGCAAGAATATCCGGGAATTAAAGGATTAAAAACCGGAAGTAGTGATTTGGCCGGATTTAATTTCTTAGCGTATTGCGAACAAGAAGATAAAAAAACAATTACCTTTATTGCTGATGCCAAAGATGCATATGGTGAACGAAATCGTGCTGCCCGCTTCACGGAAACAGCAAAAATGCTTAACTTTAGTAAAGGTGTAGAATTAGAAACGATTATTGGAACAGATTATCAAGTTAAATTAGATGTTAAAAACAACGGATTAGGAACAGACAACTTCTTTCCAAAAAGAAATTTAGCGGTAGTAAAAGGAGTCAATACTAGCTTAGTATTTGATTCAATTACCTATAATCCTCAATATTTTACAAATAATTCCCTAACTAAATCGATTCCTCAAGGCGAGACTGTAGCAACGCTAAAAGTAACACCAGCTAGCGGCGGAGAAGATTTATCCGTATATTATAAAGACGGAACGATTGATGTTGAATTAATCAATACCGGAAAAACAAGCAAAGAAAATATTATCTTTCAACTAATCTATGCAATTCCAAGATTCTTTGTTGGATTATTTTATTATATTTAAGGAGCATGATGGCAAAAAAATTCTATATAACAACCCCAATCTATTATCCATCAGGGGATCTACATTTAGGTCATGTTTATAGTACAGTTAGTGCCGATACTTTAAAAAGAGTAAAACAACAACAAGGATATGATGTTTTATTCTTAACAGGAACAGATGAACATGGTGAAAAAATTCAAGAAAAAGCCGAAAGCTTAAATATTGAACCGCAAGTATATGTCGACCAAATGGCTGATAAAATCCAAGACCTTTGGCACTTAATGGATGTTCAATACGATATTTTTTCAAGAACAACTAATATGTTTCACGTGAAACAAGTTCAAAAATACTTCAAACAATTACAAGACCAGGGCGATATCTATCTTGGAAGTTATGAAGGGTTATATTGTGTTTCATGTGAAACATATGTAACTAATTCCCAAGCAGTTAGTGGTAAATGTTGTCCAGATTGTGGTAAAGAATTAAAAACAGTAACAGAAGAAACATATATGTTTAAGTGTTCTAAATATGCTGATCGCGTAAAAGAAATGCTTGAAAACGATGAGATTCTAATAGAACCAGCATCACGCAAAAATGAATTAATCAACAGCTTTTTTGCAAACGGAATTCCTGACCTTGCCATTTCTCGTACTAATTTTAAATGGGGAATTCCGGTACCTGGTGATGAAAAGCATGTTATCTATGTATGGCTAGATGCCCTAACAAATTATATTACAATGTTAGAAGAGCGCGGGGAAATAGACTATTGGCCAGCAGATGTGCAATTATTAGGAAAAGAAATTATTCGCTTTCACGCTATTTATTGGCCAATGATTTTGTTAGCACTAGAATTACCAATGCCAAAAAAACTTTTCGCCCACGGATGGTTATTGATGGATGGCGAAAAGATGTCAAAAAGCAAGAAAAACGTTATTTATCCACAATTCTTGGTAGAAAATTATGGATTAGATGCGGTTCGTTATTTCTTGTTAAGAGAAATTCCGTTTGGAAATGATGGTGTATTTACCCCAAAATCATTTGTACAAAGATTCAATGCTGATCTAGCAAACGAGTTAGGAAACTTAGTTTCTCGTAGTATTAGTATGGCTAATAAATATTTTGAAGGACAAGTTACTGATAAAGGTGTTAGTGATCAAAATATTAGTGGTTTAAATGAAGCATATGATAAATTAGTTGTTTCACGTGAAACATTTATCGATAACTTAGAATTTTCAAAAGATCTAGAAGCAATTTGGAACTTTATTCATTTAACTAATAAATTTATTGATTTGACTACGCCTTGGGTTTTAGCCAAAGATGAAAGTGAACAAGATCATTTAAATACAGTATTATATACTTTATTATTAAATGTAAAACGTATAGGGCAATTAGTTTATCCATATATGCCACAATCTGGAAGTTATATTGATAAAAACATTATATTAGATAATAATAGTATTTCAGTACCAGTTGATCCAAAAATGTTATTCTCTCGATTAGATGAGGAAGTTGAAGTAGAACGTATCTACGACAACATGAAATAAAATGATTGATACCCATATACATATAACTGATAAACAATATAATGAAGATCGAGACGAAGTATTAACAACCGCTAAAAACGAAGGAGTAGAAACGTTTATGGCAATTGGATGCGACAAACAAGAAATAGCTAACACATTGGCTTTTGTTACGTCGCATCCTGAATTTTATGCCGCGATTGGATATCATCCAATAGAATTTGAAAATGTTACTGATGATGATTTAAGAACATTATATGATCAACTACAAGAAGATAATGTTGTGGCAATTGGAGAAATAGGTTTAGATTATCACTGGTATCCAGACAATAAAGAAGAACAAGAAGTGTTATTAAGAAAACAATTAGACATTGCTAAAGCACTTAATATGCCAATTGTAATTCATGCTCGAGAAGCGTTAGATGATACATATAATGTATTAAAAGATTATCCTGGATTAACTGGAACAATCCACTCATTTTCTGGTAATGGTGAAGAAGCATTAAAATTTATCGAACTAGGATATGTCGTTGGATTAACGGGTCCGATTACATTCAAAAATGGTGAAAATCAAAAAGATGTAGCCAAAAAAGTACCATTAGATAAGCTTTTAATTGAAACTGATGGGCCATATCTAACACCGGTACCACATCGTGGAAAACGTAATCGACCAGAATACATATTTTATGTAGCTGATGAGATTGCTAATCAAAAAGGAATAACTGTAGAAGAAGTATTGGAAGCAACAACAAATAACTTTAAACGAGTATTTTTAGGAGAATAATGTTGATTAAACCTCATGAATATCATAAAGATGTAAGTTCTATTAATTGGGAAAAGCTATATAATCAAGGTAAAAGAGTCGCGGTATTTGATATTGATAATACTTTAGATTTACCAGACAAAGAAACTATAGTTAGTCCTGAACTTAAAGCCTATATAAATAAAGTAGAAATAATTGGCTTTGAAGTATATTTTATGTCTAATAATCATGAGGATCGGGTTGTTAGTTTTACTAAAAATTTTTCTAATAAATATTCTTTTGATTCTAATAAACCTTTTCAAAAATCCTATAAAGCATTATTAAAAGATGTTGATAAAAATACAGTAGTGTTTGTTGGTGATAAAATTGTAACAGATGTAATTGGTGGTAATCTATTTAAAGGATATACTATTTTAGTTGATCCACTAACTAAAAAGAAAAAATATTGGTATACAAAGTTTATGAATAGTGTAGAAACTGCATTTATGTGGATGACAGGTTTTAAAAAAGGAAGATACTATGAATAAGCATTGTAGTGGTTGTGGAATTGAGCTACAAAGCAACTACAAAAACAACCCGGGTTATATTACCAATATTGAAAACTCCCTTTGTGATCGCTGTTATCAGCTAAAACACTTTAATAAACAATACAAAGATACATTAACGGAGCAAGATTATATTAATGCTGTTAAAAAAGCAATCAAAGATTGTCCAACTGTAATGTTGGTTGTAGATGTATGTAATCTTCATGCCAGTTGTCCACCAATTATGGAAGAACTTTTAAATAATAAAGAAGTTATACTATTAGTTAATAAAGTTGATATCTTTCCCCAAATTGTGCGACCAATTAAAATTATTAATTGGATCGAAAACAATTATAATTTGAACTTTAAAGATATTATATTAGTATCAGCGAAAAAGAAATTTAATATTGATGAAGTAATCTATTCTTTACATGAAGAACACATTAACCGTATTCCAATAATTGGAATGACTAATGTTGGTAAAACGAGTATTGTTAATAGTTTAATTAAAAGTAAAGATGGTACAGCGCAAACAACAAGTATTGAATCTCCATTTAGTGGAACAACTTTAGGTAATATTGAATTTATTGTTGATGGTATCACCTTTATAGATACACCAGGAATTATCAATAATGGGAACTTACAAAATTATTTAACTAAAGCATCACTAAATAAACTATATCCTAAAAAGGAATATAAACAACAAATATATCAACTTAACCCCGGAAATAGTTTGATTATTAGTAGTGTCTTTTCTTTAACACTATTAGAGCCAGCAAAAACAAGCTGTTCGATATTTATCAATGATGTGATTAAGATCCATCGTTGTAATGCAGACAACTTAGTTTCCCTATTAAATAAACACCAATTCGGAGATTTTCTAACTTTACCAAACAAAAACGAAGCAGATAACTTTGGCAGCAATATAACCAAGGAAATAATAATAAAACCTAATTCAATGTTGATGGTTGATGGATTGTGTTGGATGACATTTAATAATAAAGAAAATATTAAAGTACAAATATCATGTCTATCACCAATTACATGGGCAGTAGCACCATCGATATTTAAGGAGTAATATGCTAAATAACAAACAACGACAACAACTTCGAAAAGAAGCACACAACATCAAAGCTAAAAGTCAAATAGGTGCTAAAGGATTAACTTATGATGTGACTAAAAGTATTGGTGAAATGTTTAACACACAAGAGTTAATTAAAATTAAAGTTAATCGCCAAGATCAAGAAGATAAAAATATTGTTCGTACTTATGCTGATGAATTAGCATCATCATTAAAAGCAGAAGTTGTCTATGTCGTGGGAACAACAATCATTCTTTATAAATATAATGCAAAATTACATTAAAGAACAATTACAACAAAGAGTTACCCCACGACTATATCAACACATAATGGGTGTGAGTGATACAGCAAAAGCATTAGCTACCCATTATGGTGTTGATGAAGAACAATGTTATTTAGCAGGATTGATGCATGATTATACAAAACAAGATCATTTAACTTATGACATGATTAAAAAAGAAGATCAATATCCTTATCTAGAAACAGCACCAGCTATTTGGCATGGATATGTTGCAAGTTATGTTGCTAACGATCAATTTAATATTAATAACCAAGACACATTAGATGCCATTAAATTTCATACTACAAGTAATAGCAACTTAAGCGATATAGGAAAAATATTATATATTGCAGATACGATTGAACCTAATCGTGATTTTCCCGGAATAGAAGAGCTACGTACATTTGAACCAACCTTAGAACAGCACTATCAAAAAGTTTTATTACACAGTGTTAAATATTTAGAAGAAAAAGGAATAACAATTGGTCCTTTAACTAAATTAGCTATAGATGAAGTAAACAATAAATAAGATACTAAAGGAGCTAAGATGATTGATGATAAAATAATTGGATTATCGAATAAAGAAGTTGAAGAACAACGTAAATTGGGTAATATTAATACCTATAAGAATACAACTTCTAAAAGTTATAAAGATATTATCACTTCAAACTTATTTACTTTATTTAATCTTATTAATGTCATCTTAGCTGGTTTAGTAATCTTAACAGGACAATTAAAAAATTTATTATTTATTACAATTGTTTTATGGAATATTATTATTGGGATAGTTCAAGAAATAAGATCAAAACGAGTGCTTGATAAATTATCAATATTAAATGCAGATACTTATGATGTTGTTCGTGACCAACAACTAGAATATGTCCATAACGATAATATTGTCTTAGGTGACGTTATTTTAATTCATGCAGGTCAACAAGTTCCTTGTGATTGTCGCGTTATTAGTGGAGATATTGAAGTTAATGAATCACTTATTACTGGTGAGAGTGATATTATTAAAAAACAACAAGATGATGAATTGTGTTCGGGAAGTATTGTTGTCAGTGGGCAAGCATATGTACAAGTATTAGCTGTCGGTAAAGAAGCTTATGTTAATAAAATATTAAAAGATGTTAAAGTAGCTAAAAAACAAAAATCAGAGTTGATGGATAGTTTAAATAAGATTTTAAAAATTATTGGAATTATCATCATTCCAATTGGTGCTTTATTGTTTGCTAAACAATACTTTTTAAGTGGTGTTGATTGGCGAAGTGCTGTTACTTCAACGGTTGCTGCTTTGATTGGAATGATTCCTGAAGGAATTATTCTACTTACTAGTATTACACTTGCTTTAGGAACAATTAGATTAGCAAAACAACAAACATTAGTTAGGGAATTATATTGTATCGAAACACTAGCGCGGGTTGATACATTGTGTTGTGATAAAACTGGAACAATTACTGAAGGGAACATGCAAGTTGTTAACGTTGTTGGACAACAAGCAACAGAAATAGAGATTGCCAAAGTTTTAAATTTCATGTTTAACCATTTAACTGACAATAATGCTACTGCCCAAGCGTTACGTAAATATGCTAGTAATGTAGATGCTAATAATTTAGGTGAAGTTGATAATATCTTGCCATTTTCTTCTAGTCGTAAATGTAGTGCAATTCATGTAAAAGGATTAGGAACTTTTTATATAGGAGCATATAACTTTGTTTTAAAAAATCCAGAGCAATCTTTAGTTGATGCAATAACTTTACAAACAAAACAAGGGCGAAGAGTAATCGTTTTATGTTTTGGTAAAGATGGTATTAGTGATGATATCATTGATCAACAAAAAACTATTCTCGGTTATGTCGCCCTAACCGATCCGGTTAGAAGTGAAGCTAAACAAACTTTAGAATATTTTTACAAACAAGGTGTAGATGTTAAGGTTATTAGTGGTGATGATGTTAATACTGTTGCACAAATTGCTAAAGAAGCTAATGTCAAAGGTGCTGATAAGTTTATCGATGCTTCGACTTTAAAAACCGATGAAGATATTTATCGTGCTGTAGCAGAGTATAGTGTTTTTGGGCGGGTAACTCCTGAACAAAAACAAGTAATGGTTAAAGCATTACAACAACAAGGGCACACAACTGCCATGACCGGAGATGGTGTTAATGATGTATTAGCACTTAAAGCAGCTGACTGTTCAATTGCGATGGGTAATGGTAGTGAAGCAAGTAAGAATGTAGCTAACTTAGTTTTATTAGACTCTAACTTTGCTCACATGCCGACAATTGTTAATGAAGGTAGAAAGGTTATTAATAACATTAGACGTTCTACATCATTATTCTTAGTAAAAACTGTGTTCTCGGTTTTACTATCCATAATGACGATATTTGCCCTACGTCAATATCCTTTCCAACCAATTCAATTATCAATTATTTCGGGATTAGCTATTGGGATGCCGGCTTATTTATTAGCGTTAGAAAATAATCCGCAACCAATTGTCAAAGACTTTACTAAATCGGTTATGAAGCAAGCAATTCCTGGTGGAATAAGTGCTATGCTTTTAATCATTATTTTTGATATAATTAAGTCAATAATAAATATTAACTTTGATCCATTAACAATCTCAACAATTTGTATGTGGATTTTAGCAGGATGTATATTTAATGTTTTATATCAAGTATCTAAACCATTAGATCGAGCTAGAAGTTGGATAATTATTATTTTTGGATCAATGTTTGTATTGCTAATGATTTTTGGACCAATCTTATTTACTAACCAAGCAACTATTGCCCGATTAGATTTAAGTGGTTGGATCTTTGTTGCTTGCTTATTAGTATCAATCATTCCCCTTCAAGCAATACTTAGAAAATTAATTTATCGATAGGAGTTTTATGTTTTCAAGAATTAGTATATGGCGACCAACACTATTTACTTCAATTATTTATTTTGTAATTGGGTGTCTAATGTTGTTTATGCCAGGATTAGTAGCAACATACTTTTTAAAAGTAGTTGGAATTGCAGGTTTATTATATGGAGCATACACATTATTAATGTATTTTAAAAAAGATGATGATGACGATAATGATCGTCATCTAAGTGATATGATAATTGCCGTAATTGTATTAATTATTTCTGCGGCGTTAATCATTATTCCTAACGAAGCAATGAAATTAGTTATTGCTGTTGCTGGAGTTTTCTTAATCCTTGATGGATTAATGAAAATTCCTTCAGCTCTTAACACTTTAAAATATATTAAAGGAAGTGTTACTGTAATTTCACTTAGTGTTGGAGTACCTGTTTTTTTAGGAATTGTATTTATGTTCTTACCATTACAAACATATGAAGTGGTTGCGATGGTATTTGGAGCAGGACTAATTATTATTAGTATTTTAGATTTAGTAAGTTTATATTATTTAAACAAATTATTAAAAGCCAACAAATAAAAGGAGCGATATGGAAAAACTAACGTTAATTACAGATCATATAAGTAACTTTTTATATACTTATATTTTAATTATTTTACTTATAGCTGCAGGCTTATATTTTACTTTTCGTACAAAGTTTGTACAAATAACATTATTAAAAGATGGGTTTAAACAATTGTTAGCCAAAAAAGATGGTAAAGAAGGGGGAGTCTCTTCTTTCCAATCGTTAATGATCTCAACAGCTTCCCGTGTAGGAACTGGTAATATTGCCGGGGTAGCTGTTGCAATTACTATTGGTGGACCAGGAGCAGTTTTCTGGATGTGGTTAATTGCTTTAATTGGAGCAGCTTCAGCGTTTGTTGAATCAACATTAGCTCAAGTATATAAAGAAAAAGATGGTGACTCGTTTAGAGGTGGACCAGCTTATTATATTGAAAAAGCGTTAAAAGCTAGATGGTTAGGAATTATTTTTGCAATCCTTTTAATTTTATGTTTTGCATTTGGTTTTAATGCATTACAATCATTTAATATTGCTGATAGTTTAAAACCATTTTTACCAGCAGGGATTGATAGTACTACAGTCAACTTTATGATTGGTGCATCATTAGCAGTCCTTACTGGAGTAATTATTTTTGGGGGAATTCACCGTATAGGAGTTATTTCTTCAGTAGTTGTGCCGATTATGGCTGCTTTATATATTGCTTTAGGTTTATTTGTTATTGTTAAAAACATTAGTATGGTACCTGGTGTAATTGGAGATATTTTCTCGCAAGCATTTAACTTCCAAGCAGGAGCTGGAGGTGCTGCTGGTGCAGCAATTATGTATGGAGTTAAACGTGGACTTTTCTCTAACGAAGCGGGAATGGGTTCAAGTCCTAATGCAGCAGCAATAGCTGATGTAAGTCACCCAGTTAAACAAGGTTTAGCCCAAGTAATTTCGGTATTTATTGACACACTATTAATTTGTACTGCTACTGCTGTATTTATCTTACTTGCAAAAGATGCAACAGGTGAAGGAATAGGAAGAGTACAATCCGCGTTCTTATTAGAGTTTGGACATGTTGGGATCTTCTTTATTACAGCAGCAATTTTATTATTTGCCTTTACATCAATTATTGGTAACTATTCTTATGCTGAAGGTAACTTTAAATTTATGTTTGAAAATAATAAATTAGGATTAATCATATTCCGTTTATTATGTTTAGTTCCATTAGTATTAGGAGCAATGTCTAATTTACAAATTGCTTGGAACTTAGCAGACATTTTAATGGGACTTATGGCGTTAGTAAATATTATAGCAATTGTGTTGCTTGGAAAAGTAGCGTTTAAATGTTTAGAAGATTATCGAAAACAAAAACGTGAAGGTAAAGATCCTGTCTTTAAAGCTAGTGAAGTTGGTATTAAAGATACGGAATGTTGGAATTAATAGATAAAAAGAGTTATAATATATATAGAGACATAGAGGAGGAAAATTATGGATCAATATAATAATTATGGTCAACCAATGTATGAAATGCCTCACCAAACAATTACAAAATCAGGAGTAATGGCTAAATCATTAATTGGATTGTTAATTGTAGCGGCCATTACGTTCACTTATTTTGTAACAGGATTTAGCATTTCATATAATCAACCAATCATTGGAGTATTAATATTATTAATTTTAGTGTGGTTTGTAGCACCGTTTTGTGCTAACAAAACAAGAACAACAACAGGAATTACGCAAGTTTTATTCTGGTTAGCAAATATTGTTATTGAAGGTGTTTTCTTAGGAGAAGTTTGTAATGGCTTACTAGCTTATGGAATTATTGCAACTAAAGGAGCAATGTTAGATAGTTTAGATTCAATTATTGGATTAGCATTGCTTATTGTCATTTCATTAGCTTTAGCAGGAATTGCCTTAATTCCAATGTTACTTAAACATGTCGAAGCTTCATTAAAATATGGAACAATTATTTTACGATTAGCGAGCCTTACATCAATCTTTATGATTGCGTTCTACTTAATAGGTTTATTATTAAGTTTCTTTGGAATGCCGGTACTACTAGATATCTATTATAATGTAATGTTAGGATTTAATCCAGTTGCAATTGGGATTTCATTATTATTTGTGGTAGTTTCATTTGTGTTATATCTTGGAGCATTAATGCAAGTAGCAGCAATGAAAAATGCTGATAAAGGTGAAGAATATTTTGCTTCAATCTTAATTATTAGTTGTTTAACAGATATCTTCTATTGGGTATTAAGATTAATTATTTTAATCTTTGGATCAAGTAATGAAGACTAATAAAAAATGTATCCTATTATTAGGATACATTTTCTTTATATTTATTTTTCTGAGTATCCTGTATGATACGCAATTTGTGCGATCGTACACTCTCCTTGCAGATGTGCTTTAATTAAATCAATCATATCAATCTCCATTTGTGTTATTTTTAATAGTTTCTTTTGCATTATGCCTCCAGTATAATAAATTTATACTCTTATTATACCGAAAAGACATAATCGCTTTGACTAACATATAAGACAATATCACATTTACACGACA
>JAARMF010002567.1:0-12823 GCA_022844705.1 Toxascaris leonina
ATTCAACCATTAAAATAACAATAAAAAGAAATTTATATGAAGGTAAGGAATGCCTTACAAAATGCAAAAAAGTGAAGGGGAACACCTAAGAAATGTGATAAACTGAGATAGAAATACGGAGGCATCACGCATCGAGAGATAAAATGACAATGGAAAGTGGTAAAGCCGAATAGCCTCTTAATTCCAACTAATTAAGGCAGCAGCATTCAATAAAGAAGGCAATTTCATCGACAAATCGGTAACCGACGAGTGGAAATTCTTTAGCTCCTAGACGATATGCATTAATTTAGTGGACGATACCTTGAAAAGAGCAATAACGAAAGACATAGTAACAACCTTATAATTCATCACATATTATAGCGTTGTTACCAAAATTATGGTTCAATAAGCCGAAAAGTCATTATAAACCTCTCTATCTGATTCGACGTATCCCAAGGTTTATAACAACGAATAATCATAATACACATTATTAGTATTATGTGCCTTAGAAACAACAGTGCCATCAGCGATAATGAATTCAGGAAAAAAATCCTCGAAATTTCAACTGCATGAAATTCCAGCTGCTTCATTACATAAGAAAGAAAACGAAGCCTAAATGCGGAGGAAAAATAAGGAGAACGAAACCTGAATGCGGAGGAAAAATAAGGAAAACGAAACCTGAATGCGGAGGAAAAATAAGGAAAACGAAACCTGAATGCGGAGGAAAAATAAGGAAAACGAAACCTGAATGCGGAGGAAAAATAAGGAAAACGAAACCTGAATGCGGAGGAAAAATAAGGAAAACGAAACCTGAATGCGGAGGAAAAATAAGGAAAACGAAACCTGAATGCGGAGGAAAAATAAGGAAAACGAAACCTGAATGCGGAGGAAAAATAAGGAAAACGAAACCTGAATGCGGAGGAAAAATAAGGAAAACGAAACCTGAATGCGGAGGAAAAATAAGGAAAACGAAACCTGAATGCGGAGGAAAAATAAGGAAAACGAAACCTGAATGCGGAGGAAAAATAAGGAAAACGAAACCTGAATGCGGAGGAAAAATAAGGAAAACGAAACCTGAATGCGGAGGAAAAATAAGGAAAACGAAACCTGAATGCGGAGGAAAAATAAGGAAAACGAAACCTGAATGCGGAGGAAAAATAAGGAAAACGAAACCTGAATGCGGAGGAAAAATAAGGAAAACGAAGCCTGAATGCGGAGGAAAAATAAGGAAAACGAAACCTGAATGCGGAGGAAAAATAAGGAAAACGAAACCTGAATGCGGAGGAAAAATAAGGAAAACGAAGCCTAAATGCTACCCAAAATACTTTTGCGCCTTCACTCACCTAATGAGCCTAATGTAGTAAATAATAGAAAAGAATAAGTAAGAGACTAGCCTGATTTTCAAAATCGATCGCTTGTGCTTGTGTTCTTGGATAACCCTCAATAACATAACCCCAACTTCGACCACCAACATCATGAATACATGAATAGAGTAAATCACGACAAATTTTCTGCAAAACAAATTTTGAAATTGGCTAAAATATTAGTGTTAAAAAATCTCTCATGGTGATAACGACAGTGACAACCAATTGCAATAATGGCAAGACTTTTGATGACATAATGTTGACCAAGCTATTATTAGCTTATAAGCTCAAGCCTGCTTATTAGCTTATAAGCTTAAGTTTGCTTATTAGCTTGTAAGCTCAAATCAGACGGAATTTTCCAAAAACGCTTCAATCATTTGAAGAAATGATATCAGCCATCAGCCAGATTGAAAGACGGAGTAGATTTTCTTTGAAAGTCATCTTTTGTCGATACGATGTCCCTCTCATATTGCACTATTCAATCGCCAAGTTTTCATTGCTATTGACAGTTGTTTAGCGTTTTTAAAAAAAGATTTGTATATTCGATTTTTGGCATTACATATAATCATCACTTACCAGAATTTAAAACCCCTTTCAAAAATAAAATCAGAAAAAAAAATTCAATAGGTTTATCAAAAATAAAATCAATTGGGAAAACTCCTGAAAAAAAAAAAAAGTGGACCGTAGATGAAAATGAGCTTAGAAATTCTCGTTGGAAATTTCGACCGGAAACGAACAATGCACTCAGCAATTCTACGGAAGAAATTAATAAGTAATTACGATGTTTGTAAATGAAACTATAAGCGCAAACCATAGGAACTGCTTCACCGGCATTCATCTTTTTACCAATTCTTTGCCATAGTTCATCGTCTGGATTTTGAATCACTTCTCGCCTCAATAATTCACCCATACTTAAATAGACGAAACCATCGTATTTTTTAGCGATACGTTGTGCAATTATTGATTTATTTGAACCAGGTGCACCTAAAATATTTATTTATTCATAAATCTTTAAATAGGCGAATCGATAACGGAGGTGAAGATTATAATCTGTCGTAGATAAATTATCTCAATAATTTCTTATGCTTAAAGTAGAGATAGCTAAAGAAAAATTTGTATGGTTTTTTCTGCTTAAAAATGAACTATTGCTATATTTTACACAGCACAATATATAGCTCCTCTTATCTCTCCTCTGTGGGATTCTTTCAATTACAGGTGCTTGCGATAACCGAATATATGAATGAGGAAATTAAAAAAATCAAATAATATAAACATATTTGCAAACGAACTAAGCTTTTAAAAATACAATTGTTATTACAATTAAACCACATGATTAATAATGGAAAATATAAATAAAACGAATAAATAATCAATGTGCAAAATTCAGGCAAAAATTCTACCAATAACAAGTACGACAGGTGCATTATTTGGTAAACCATGAGGGAAATTATCGTTGATAGAGCGGGAGACATCGGCTGGCGTAATATCTGGAGTTACTGCATTTGCTAGTTGTGCTGAAAATCACTTCACTTTATGGTTTATATTACTCGACTATCTATGAGAGTTGAAAGAGAGTCGGAAAACACTCACTCTAGCGGATATGACAACTTGCGGATAATAAACACCTATGACCATCGCTACAGCAAGGTGCTAACCATTTAAGCACATCTCTATTAATTTTATACATACATTTAATATATAAATATATTAAAAATACGATTAAAAATGCAACAAAAAATATCCTCATCCAGAAATACAAATGTCTTTAGCTAATGAACACTTCAGCGAATTATACGACACCTTTCTGTGGCTTATTTATTGTTGAGATTTATTTATGTATATTAAAGTACGAACAAAATTTCTCACAAAATATTTTTTACTTCTAATGGAAGTAATATCCGTCCCGAAATGCATGAATATGAGTAAGAAGAGAAGGTGGTATCATCCACAGGGGGTTGAGGATAAAGGCTTTCCACATACTAAGGCATTTCCGCTATTTAAAGAGGATTCACCTCTATGAGGTGAAGGGCTACCACATCTCAAGGTCAACATTCTTCTTTAAATTTCTACACTTTAGAAGGAAATAATAAATGTGTATATGTTAATTCAAAAAAATATTAATACGCCGGTATTCCATATGATTAACCTTGCAGGTAGTTTTGATGAACGCCACCTATAAGAGGTGATTATTATTTCGCTTGCCTCACCCTATTACCCTAAATACTGAAACATATCGTATCACTAGTCGAAATCGATCAATCACTAGACTTTTGAGATTTACTTCCTGGGTGGAACTGTGGGTACTATGAGTATCTAAAGAGGACCATCACATTAAACCAGCTTAACTCACGGTTTTTTAACCTAGATGTAAATAAAACCGTGGGAAAAATGTCGTCAATAAGAACATATTTTGTGTGGTTTAATCTATTCGGTGAAATTTGCTCGAGGAACGTTTGACTACCTGCAGCAGCACCAGCCGGTCCAGGTGTACTAGCCGTTGAGGACATTTTTGAGTCGCGCACAGTATGTTGTTCCTCATCGTTTTCCTCGTCGTTTTCCTCTTCTCGCTCGGCCGGTGAATGAACCTCCACAGGTACTTCAATTGTGTTCGCCAATGGTGGACTTGCCATTTTCTTTGATGTCTCAGGCTTTTCCTCTGAATATATGCAGCCTTAAGAAGGAAGCAGTTAATATTGACGAAAGTTATTGCGCTACTACTCGTACTAATTATTTCGCCTAATCTAAAACTCACACTATAAGAGAAAAATACCAAAAAAATTGGAGTGATATGCTTCTATCTACTCAGTCCACCTGAACAACTGGTTATATAAATTACAAATCAATAATAAATATGCAAAGCAATAGCCAGGTTTATTAAATAATCCGACCGCACACAAAAATTATCCACCATATTGTTCAGTTTGGCCGGATAGCCTAATCGATGTGAACGAAAGACCGACCGGTAAAGGGATTTACGCAAATTATTTTCTCCTCAAATTCCAATAACCTCTTAGAAAACTGACGGATATTTCTAAGTTTAGGAACGTTCGAATTACGAACCATCAAAGAACATTCACTCATCTATTGATCTACTCGTAATTAAGCTAGAGAAGAAAGATCTCAGATCACAGTAGCAACTCACCATTTGTGCTTCTTTTCGAGGCATTTGATTTCGTCGACTTTACCGAATTGTCTGATTTATTGGATGGTGTCGATTTATTAGAGGCAATAGATTCAGTGGATTTTGCCGATGCTTTTGATTTAATTGATGTCGGAGTGGGGGGCTTTGCTGAAGTAGTAGCCTCAATCGGAGTAGTAGACTTAGCTGGAGTAGGTGGTCTAGCCGGTGTACCGGACTTGACTGGCGTAGCCGGCTTAGCCGGAGTTGCACGTCCAGCTGGAGTAGCTGCCACCTTAGCTGGAGTGGTTCGATTCGACTCAACTCCTCTTGCCTCATCTGATTGATCTATAAGAGATGCCCAGAAATTTTCGATGGAATATCCAGAACTACGAAACTATTGGCGTTGAAACTTCCCAAGGAGTTTCGACTTTGAAACTTTTGCTTTAGCAAGTAGCCTTCGATGGATTTGCTATGTAATTCAGTCACCTGCTTGAATTTCAGCCCGAAGCAGCGGAAATATGCAAACATTATTTGCATANAAATTTCAGCCTGAAGCAGCGGAAATATGCACACATTATTTGCATAAATTTTTGATGCATCTCAAGGCTAGCAACTCTATTGATGCGAATACACAAATTTTGCATACCGCTAAACTACGGCATACCACTATCGCTGGTCATTTGTACTTAGGGCTTTTATGAGTACTTCGATGTACAACTTACTGCCTGTATGAGGGGTCTTATGCGCTTCTTCCATCGGTGTCACAATGTTTGAGCGTGAAACGCTACGTCCTGAGGTTGCTGTTGATGGCAACGTTAATGGAGTGACCACACTAGCTTGTCTTTCTTCCACATTTTCTGCAAATTTTGAAGATTTTTGCAGAAACCATGAGGAAATTCAACAAAATCAACATGGTTAGTCCATAAACAAGCAATAAAAGATCTACGATAAAACGACATGTAGAAGGTCTGTAAGCTCGAATTAGGTGTCTCGATGCGTATTTCTGAAAGTACATCATCGCTTCATCACGCTTATATAGTACCCATATCTTGTTGTCTATTATGCATCAAATTCAATATCCACGTCTTTGGCCCGACTCACTTTCTTCTTGATCACCGATAAGCTACTATCGAGCTATCCATTAGAAAACATTTCGAGAAACAAGCAGCTAGGAACTTCGAGAATCCATTCTCGTATAGATCAACGCTGCTTGAGCTTTGAGAAAGATCAGTGACCCTTTCTAGATGATAAAGAACACGGCGGCGTCTACTGAATAGAAGAGGACCTCTTTCTTGAATCCTGAGAAATAATAGGCGTGGTAAGCTTTGTAATGAAGAGTACAGGATAGTTCACATTATCCATATCGATGAAACGATCGAGGTGACACCTCTTACGAGTATACTTCCGTACTCACTCCCACCAATTCATATAAGCATAAACGAACAATCAGAACGGTCACACTCATAATATTAGAATATTTTACTAAAATTATTTATTTTAGCATTTTTTATTATTCTCCTATTTTTTCCAGGACTTGTAAACTTCATCACCGACGACTGCCGTTTGAAGCGATGGTGATTCGCGTAGCTGTGTTGCGGCCACCGGTGTACTATTTGTAACTGGAGGAGATTGTTGTTTTGGTGTCTCATGAGTAGTAGCTGTCAAGACGGTTGCTGAGCTAGTTTTCGCTCCTTCTTCGACTGTTGCCGTCATTGGCTTTGTCATATCGTCCACTGATTCAGATGCGAGCTGTTGTGCTCCAGAGTTGGATGGTGGAGTTGAACTTTTCAAGCTCAACTGCTGGAAATGGCATAAAATCAATGAGAATAAAAGGAAATTAAAAGTAAACAAACATAAGAAATAAGCTGTATGGGTGATAAGGTGCGCTTTTCAGGCGCATATTTATCAATTCTGAGCTCGCCTTTTCAATACATCATTACAAAGAATATCTGAATGTCAATTCACTATGAGATAGGATATGCAGAGGTTTGCATGAAATTCGCCATTCACATGCTGCTTAATAGTGAAGTAATGAATTTCATTAGAATTAGAGTTTTAAATAAGATTGCTTTTAAAGCTGCAATAATGCTTCATAATCTTGTTTCCGTTCTATGACATCATCTGTTTCTATAGTTTAACATTCTGCGGTATCAATCCTCTACTTACCAATTGCCCCTCGTTTTCTTACTAAGGCAATGCTTTGAGTAGAAGTCTAAAGAGTGATTGCCCTTCCTGCAGTGGAAGGGATGGAGTCTGTGTCGAAAGAGTTCATTTCGAAATTATATAGCACTTTACTTAAAGTCGATTTTCTATCGAAAGCCTCGTTAACGATGCTTTCATATTGGCCTATCTTGTTCCACACAAAACTGTGAATATAAATTCGTTCGAAAGGTCAGAACACAAAGAAAGGTCAGCAACAATTTGAGATTTGTTGAAGTTTAATAGGTAGCAAGAGTTTCGAAGCATCGGCATACTCCCAATTTAGAGGAACGAGAGATATATTCGGGGCTTTCTTCCATTTTATCTAGTCCATCTACTCATCACCTCCTCAAGTCCACTAGTCCTCAACTGTCTGATTCGCTCAAAATGTCATCCGCCTAGGGATACATTTATTCTCGACACTCGTGGAGTGGTTTATCCAAAAAATATTCTAGTTCAGTGGAAGGGTCTCATATTTTTCGCAGATTTGTTACTTATACTTTACTTTTATCCATGACAGTTGCTTGCGATCTTAAAAATTTTTTAATTGCAGGTAATTCAGGAGTGAGGCTTGTAATTCCCTCATTACTCTATTAGAAGGCTTTTGTTCAACGAAATTTCGATTTAGGCAAATATACTTATTTCCATAAGTCCCAACTTGCCTCAGACTGCGAAGCTCCTGTTTTCGGCGGAGTAAGTGGTGTTGAAGCTTTCGAAACTGCTGATCCAGAACCCGGTGTACCTGCAAAAATTGCGCTCTAGAGTAGATTTTAATAGTAATGGAGTGAAGCGAATCTGATTTAATGCTCACTGCACAAAGAAATTTCTATAAACTACAGATGAAACAATATGCAAAATTCAATACATAATAAGAATTGATAAGGGCCTCAATTTTAGTTTAGGTTGCTTATGATGCCTAGGTGCTCCGAGTTATGAATTTTTTGCAGCCTTTTAGAAAGTCTCTATGACTCTCTGAAGAGCACAAATTGACATCTCAAGGTCAGCGCCTTCATGCGTCGTCGATTAGGCTAGTGATTATGCCAACGTAAAATAAACTTCAGAATGTTCGAACAATTCTGAAATCACATGCTTTAGTCGGTCGTCTTTGTTTCCCAATGTTTCATGGCACAATAATACTTCCTCGAGAAATAGAGCTGCAAAGTATTACCATCTAATATGAGAGATGGGCATTTTGAGAGACGAAAAAAGAAAACAGTAAACATAACGACATGATTTGTGTCAATTATGAAAAACAATAAAAGTATAGCTTTAGAGATGACCTTTGTTCATTTTGCTATACAATTGTTTAGATAGTTTTAATGAAGTAACCCTACGGATCGGATCAATTGAGTAACTCCATGGATCGGATCGACAAAGTGACTGCACCGATCGGATCGGATGCTCGAATGTTAGTATCCTCAAAAATTAGGAAATCCTCAAAAATTCAACTGAATGGGGTGGCAATTTTCCGCTAAAAAAAAGGCGATAGCACCGGAGAAATCGCGGTTCAAAAACTAATGACCGCTAATGTTTTTCGCTTCTTCCGCAAATCATGCATTCATAAAAGGACATGGAAAATGAAGACGGATACTGGCTCCTCCAAGTTCAAATCTTCGTCGTTCTACTTTAGTGCGCAATTCGTCCACCTGAAGAATATCAGCAGAAAACGTTCACCAACCTTTACGTGAAGCGCTCTCAGATGTTGGTTTTTGTGGTGGCGTCGTCGGTTGAGACGAAGTTTTTCGGCTGCTTCCGCTAGCCACTGCTCCATCGGGTTGTGAAGCTGTTGTTCCCGGAGCCTGTGAGGCTGTTGTTCCCGGAGCCTGTGAGGCCGCTGTTCCAGGAGCCGGTGAGATTGTTTTTGCAGGAGCCGGTGACGCTACTGTTCCAGGAGCCTGTGGGGTCACTGTTGCAGGATGCTGCGAATGCCGTGATCCAGTTGATGGTGGCCTTGACGTCCGAGTTGGCGGACGTGATACATGAGTAGGTGGAGATGCTGCATTCGCATCTGTCGCAGGTGTCGAATGTCGTGCTTCTTCAGCTACTGCTGCTGCTGTAGCTGCCGCTGAAGCTACAGCAACAGTAGCAGCTGCAGCATGTGTTGCTGCAGGTGCCCCATGACCTATTACTTCTGCTTCTGCTGCTGCTGCAGGTGATGCACTACTCTAAAACATTCATGTATACCCAAATAAATCACCAATTCTCTCGTAATGAATTTATTTTTCTCCAAGAATTTGCATCTCTTCATCGCTATTTTCTTCCACATCTCATACAATTCTGCACTGTTATTAAATCCACGTTATTCAACAATCCATATTATTATATACTTCTATAACTTATAATGACAAATATTTGATTTCATAGACACTCAACAGTTACTTCCCACATTCAACCAACCCCTCGTACTAATACGCAAGGAGACAAGGTGAATGTAAAGATGGGCTACAAAGACTTTATGGTGATTCCAGTCTTTTGTACAATAAAATTGACTTGAAAATTTCAGGATACCTTTAAATGTTAATAATTCCTCCAGAAATTATCAAAAATCATAAAGCTGCTTCATGAGGTGATCTTGCAGTATGGACTCTATCCCATCTACTCCTAACAACACATCTTTTAGGCTTGGTGAGTTAAAACGATGGGCATACGGAGTAACATAAATGAATATATCACGCCGTAGATCTACATATCTGCAGGCAGAACAAAATGAAAGGGCAAACTGACGAAAAATTAAATTGCACAAATACGAATGCGTATTGTCACAATATGGGTAAGTATGATGTATTTGTTCTGATGACTAATGAGCTGTTTTTTTGGAAGAGGGGGACGAACCCGCTATCTCTCGTTTACCACACGAGTGCTCTACCAATGAGCGAACATAAAGATTGCGATTTAGCAACACCCGCCTTAATGAAATCCATTCAATCCTAATGCACATATAATGTGGTACTTCGATGAGCGTATAACGCCAGCAATCAAGATTGAAGTGACAATACTAGGACAGAATTCTTATCCATAGTTAAGGGAGCGGTATCAGGGTCAGACTATGATAATGATGTGTATGGTCAAAGGTTATGCTTGCATAAATAACAGGTTATGAAGGCTGCAACGTTTAGTTGATTACCTGAGGTGGTTGCGGTGTTGTTGGTTGGCTTGAACTACCTGAGTTTAGTACCGGAACACCTGTATCCATCGCCCTTTGTACGAGCATTTTCATGCGCTCATATATCGTTTGATCATCTTTTTCACCCGGAATCTTCAACACCGACACATTAACTGGACATCAGATCCTACTCATTTTGCTTGGGAGATTCTAGAGCAAGTTATATTAATAGGTATTATAAACAGGTAAAGCAACCAATGTGGTCGTAAATGCTAAAAACTGTATTTATTACTACGTAGGACAGGTAAAACATGGACAGGTGTACGAACAGATAAGATTTAAACCCCATAAAGATGCAAAATTTCATGGGTCGGTCCGCGTAATCAGTCGACAAATCAAAGAAATAACTGAATAAAATAGATTCTTGCATAAGCGAAATACGAGGAATGAATAGTGAAATCCATACGAGATGAAGAAGTCGTTGATCGTCGAAATATTTAGCGCTTGGTAATGTTTTTTGTTTGAATTCACGAATTCGAGCATCAATCATTTCGGCACTCAATCCACGAGTTTCCATATGTCTTCTTAGAGTTGCCTCATCATAATCGAGAATAAGAGCCATATTTACGGGTCTCACCTTAAATTACGATTCCACCAGTTTTCACTATCAATCGGTATAGATGGATCGTCGATCCATCTGCGTTCTGGAAATTGACGCATCTATTCAAAGATTTTTCCGCTTCTCATCTGCATTAAGATCACTTGGGCCTCATGACGATGAAATATGCGCTTTATTCATCGTTGGCGATCGGCGATATTCGCCTACTTGCTGAACTGTTTCATGATCTAGGCAAGAAACTTTTTAAAGTACATTTTTGAGTATCAATTAGAGGGAGATTTAATTTGTTCTCAAAATTCGACCTTGGAGATATATAAATATATATTTGTTTATTTACCTATTTATATTTATATTTACTTTTATTTTCACTTTTATTTTTATTTTTACTTTTACTTATATTTATATTTATATTTATATTTGTATCTACACTCACATTCATATTTATATTTACATTTATATTTAGGTTTGTATTTGTACTTATATTTATATACATATTTATATCTATATATAAACTATGAATATTCATTGCAGAGATCACTCATTGTTGCTCATTTTCTGAGGAAACTACATTCACCACTCAAAAAAGAAACATTCAAAAATCACAAACCTCTCGTTCAAAATCCTCTACTTGCCTTGCTTCACGTGGAAATCCCTCAAGGAAAAATGCTTTCGCATCCGGATTTCGTCCCATCTCAGCTTTCACTAGAGCGAGTGCCAAATTGTTCGGGATCAGTTCCCCTTAACCATATTTGTTTAATCTCTGGTCATAATATTTCTGAGCAAATTGCGTTAGCTACATGGTTCGTTATTATAGGTCACATATTAAACCGGCTGTTTCTGGATTCCTTCTCTAGAAGAATATCCTTCTTTTGGTCTATTTTATAGAAACAAAAAAGGCTCAATTTATCTAGTGCTTCTTAACGCAAATCAATGGCGTACCATTGCTATCTCAACGGGAATATATATACTCGGTGAGCAAGTGTTTCATCCAATCAGTAATGAGGTATTTATATTATTGTTGTAAAGCTACTCCTTCATTGATTGCCAATGACAGCTTATTCAGCTTTCTATATAATTACTGCTAGAACTTTATAACTGAAGACAATAAAAGAGAAACAGTTTCTCAAGCCATTATATTGTTGCTTAAACTTTGCTTAATACGGCTAGCATTTCGATTCTCTCAACAATTATATGGCTTGAATCAACCAATTCCTTGATTCAATCGAACCAAATAATTTTCCTATGAGAATAAGCAATAATCTTGAAATATTTGAGTGGACAAGAAAGACTTACCCCTATGATATCGTAAAGCGGCTTCTTTCCATTCCGGATAACGTTCTTTATATTTTGCAATAGCATTACGAATTAAATCCGGCATACATATATGCACAAGACCACTATCGGATAGAGCATCACGTACACGTTCCGCATGTCTTGTCTTTCCACCACCAGGACCACCTATATTGTGAGTAAATTCACATCCAATTGAAAAGGTAATATGCAGAGCAGAAATACACCTGCGTTTTGCCCTTGAAGGTAGTGATACAGGTGATTCTCATATTTCTCTCATATAGTCGATGGATCTGTTAGCTAAATCGCATCTCGTTTCACGAAGACACTACCCTATCTGGGAAACATTTTAACACCTGGGGAACTGTTTTTTATTAGGCGAAAGACTCTCATCCTGACATCCGATGAGTATGATGTTTCAGCGGATGTGAAGACAAAATGAACAACTTTGAAGCATGATGCGTCAGTTGCAGCTTAAAAATAGAAAATTATAGTAGTATTAGTAGTAGTAGTAGTAGCAGTAGTAGTAGTAGTAGTAATAGAAGTAGTAATACATACTCTACTCTCCTCACTTCTCATCCCTCTAGAACTGTGTTTGGTTATCAGTTTTTTTTTCTAGTCCAGGGAACTATAAATAAGCAAATCCACGAAATGGATCTATTCGTAAGTAAATCGAAATTCATCAATAATTCGTATTAATTTCTTGCATCCCTATAAATTATTCTCAGTGCTTTTAAAAGATTTCCATAAAAAAAAGACTTTCTGGATTGCGACTTTCATCATCGAAATCAACTCACCCATAAATAAAATTATAGGAACATTTGGTATACGAGCAACTTCAGCGGCTTTCATTACGGATGGTGGTCGCATTCGCTCTGAACTTCTCGATTCGTGATTTCGTGATTTCGCGCCGCTATAAATGCATTCTTTTTGGGCAAAATGACCAAAGTTTAAAATAGCGAACTCATAACACGAATTCGAGCACAATTTTTTCTAAGATAACAATTAAAATCGTCATTATCGTTAACGTATGATCATCGACACATTCGGAAACATCGTAGAGCTTTGTCTGAAAACACTAAAATGATCCTCTGAAAATTCCAACGAATAGAGCATCTCCTCTTAGAGACAGCACCCTCCTCCCCCCC
>JAARMF010002568.1:0-12492 GCA_022844705.1 Toxascaris leonina
TCCGTTCGAAAATTCCGAATATATTTGAGTTGACCCTGTCTACATATATGTACCTAACCTTCCTCAATTCTGAGGGATGCGGTGATGTGATGTTTGCATTTACGCCCTACGTCGTCTGTATAAGACGTTGTATCAAATGTTTGTGCACAAATGTGCTGACCGAAATCATTGGTGCTCCTCAAATAAAACAAGGTGCAAAGAAATTTCAGAGTACAGTCTACACTGCTCCAGCACACTCCGCTTCCGACTGCGGCTGCAAATACTGCTTAGCATCAC
Organism: Toxascaris leonina; assembly: GCA_022844705.1. Classification (NCBI taxonomy): domain Eukaryota; kingdom Metazoa; phylum Nematoda; class Chromadorea; order Rhabditida; family Ascarididae; genus Toxascaris; species Toxascaris leonina. The sequence goes on from JAARMF010002568.1 coordinate 277, forward strand.
TATCCACTCACCCTATGAGCGGGTATATGCACTCTCTGACACCAGGCAATCTTCGCGGAATAATAAGCTTCTCCAAGCGAGATGCATGAATCACAAAAGTTTATTTAGACGTCTTCCATTTCTCGGTTTAGAGATTGTACTCGATGGGGAGGTTCTTGCGGCGGACCATACCATCACCTTGGAACCATTCACGACGGAACTGCTTAGCAGCACCATCAGGAGTGTTCGTCCATTCGATTGTGATACGATCATTGTTGAGATCCTCGGTGGCTGCGTTGAACGTATCGCACGATACCGCCATCAGGACGCTCTCTTTAGGGTCCAGCACACCGCATGGAGGATTCACACCTAGACGTCTCATGTTGGTCGTCTTGATCGCCCATCCGATACGACGACCGCCTGCATTAGTTATCTGCGAAAAATAGTTTGTGAATCTACACTCACCTTTCTGTGCTCGGCGCAATTCGCCCACTTCCCCGATTTCAGCGCTTTAGAAGAGATGTGAAAAGTCATCAAGGGAAGGCCGCATCTGTGGTGAAGAAATTCACTTGTGTGCCTGAGGGGAATCTTGTCGATGCAATCAGAGCAGTTTCAACATGGATGAAAGAATGGGTGGCAGCTGTGTCAGTGGAGAGGTCCGAGTGGATGAAAGTGAATCTTTTGAAATTATGCTAAGAAAAAGCAAGGATGCAACGAACAAGAAAACCGGTTTACATTTTGATGAGCGGGTGAAGTGCACGTCGCGAATCCATGATATTCTGAGAGGATCAATAGAACAGGAAGGACTACGATGCATCCTTTGTGAAAGGGAAAAGTGGCTGCCCTTACGGCTAAGAACAACCACCGTCGTTTTTATAAACGTAAAGAATAGCATCCTTCTAACGAGTGATTCACGAGGAAGTTCAAACGACAGAACGCCGAAATCACGTCTTGCAATGAATTTGAACCATGCTTTGCATATACGAGTTTGCAAAAGGCTTTAGAGGATATGTACAGGGAAAATACGAAAACGGTTGCACAAAAAGTTAAAAAAAACAATTGTTGTAAAGAATAGAAGTAATGATAAAAGCGAACGGGAATTTACTAAAATCTGAACGAAAAAAGCGCAGATGTGATCGGTACCTCTGTGGTTAGAAAAGTGCGCCATCAAAATGGCTCCATATTTGCTCGAAATATTCACTGAGATTGATAAGTGGAATGACATTCCCAAAGGGCTGCTCGAATATTTGTTCTTGCATTTAGGTTCGTCAAATGAGTCTATAAACTGATGAAAAATAATTAGACGGTCTCGGTCATATATAATAAAAAGCTTCAATGTTAATCGAATTGACCTATTTCATCGGTCTTCGACTAATTTCTTCAACATTGCAAATGCACTTAGGATGACTAGGTATTTCTCGCAAATGCACGCGCTTATAAATCCTTTAGAATCTGGTGTAGAGGCGATTTTATGGCGCAAATTGATCGCACATAATCTTGCAGCGATTGTTTGTTGAGAACAACGTTCCGGACAGGAAGACAGACAGAAACACGCAGATGTGGAGGCATTCATAGCGTAACCATGAACGCCTTGTGAGTACAAATTTGCGAGAGTAGATAAAGTGCAGCTAAACAAAATTCCAGGTAACTGAGATTATTTGCATATGCGGTTGCGAAATAGGTTTAAATCGTCGGCAATGCGCACATGATGCACTTTGCTATTTGTTGCTGTTCGTTGGTGGCTTCCAGTTGAAGCTTGAGGGCGTTGCCTCTCAGCGAACAACTAGCCGTCACTGTATGAGGTATTGTTAGCGACTTTAGTTCATCGCAGGATGAGAAATGACGAGAGAGGAACAGAAGGCAGTAAATGCATTCGGAAAGGTTGGTGCAATCTTTGCCATATAAAAGAGACATGATTGTTCGATGTTCATCGCTTCCTTGTGGATTATAATCAGTTGTTTGAAGCAGGAAGTGGAATTGAGGACAGTCAAGATAGCTGGCCTCATATTGAAATGGCCTATGTGATGAGTAGAGTTATACAAAATGGGCGAACTCTTTGAAGTATTATGATTTGACTATCTAATGTAGTTCGAGTTCGATTCAGTTCTGTGTACTGAATGCTCAGGTGGGTATGATTTTAATTAATCACTTACTGTTGACCATTGGAAAGGGAACTGAGTCTACGGGCGTTTGAAGTTGCCTTGAATGAATGACATATTCATAGCTTACTTCATTAGGATCGTTGAGGTTCCTGCTCCTATTCCCAGAAATATCTGTTGGATTTCACCGATCGTTTTTTCTTCAGTTTTTATTGTTTCCTCTCCAGCGCCTATGCAAGAATTGTTCTCAAGCTTTTCCAGGAAACTTCGAGATGAATGGAGCCTTTCTTTACAAACTTAAGGGCCCATGTCATTGTTATATCAATAGATAGAAATTAGACAAGGTACATAGCGCCAAGTACCAAAAAACAAATATTTTGCTCGAAATCAATGCGACGAATTATGGAAGATAATGTCACAAGCATACTGATGCACTTTGCTCAACTTCTTGATATTTATATCATTTCTCGTCAATCATGCAAACGAAATTATTGTACTCCTGAGGTTGACAAAAATGTCGAAATATTGAGCAAAATCATTTCTGATTATTCCGATGTTTCGCTCGGCAAGTAATCAAATTGCCTCTGGACCTGAACACTGTATGCATCAACTAGGAGATATCATTCCCTGAATGCTTTCTATTGATATTAGGAGGAAAGTCGCTATATACGAAATGGAAAAGCGAAGAGGTGAAGAAACGCCAGGATGCATCAAATGACAACGAATATGATGGTCGGTGTGGAAATGGAAAAGTATGCTCTTTCTTTCGCTGCCGATAGTATTTCTCAGGTTTATTAGGCAAAACCACTTTGTAGTCTCAATAATCTTAAAGAAAAATTCGTAACACTTCAAGGGGCCCATAGCGATATTAGAATTCACGTAGATAATGTAAAAGAATCAACGATATTTCCACAACGCTAACAATGTATCGACGAAGAGCGCGACGTGCGTGAAGAGCGCAGAAATTGGCGGATTTCGCAGACAGCTAAGCTGCGCCTGTTCTTGAACGAAGATTTTTCTGGAGCAGGTTGCTCCGATTGCACGGTATGGTTGATTCGGCATTACGGAAGACAATTTGTTGCATATTATCGCCTGCTACTCCGGAAATATTTTGATTCGACTCATTACAGTAAAGGGTAATACACTTGATCTTATCCTGTAATTGAGAACAATAAACAGTTTCTAGGTCATAACAGTTTATGAAGTGTTCTCTTGCGCCCTAATTTCTGTACACATATGCCACTGTTTCGGGCATTAGCACAAACCTCGTCGCTTTGTTGTTTGATTGCATTTCAGTTTAGAGTAATTCGAATCTATAATAAGCACCCATCTTTGATTGTTGATCCGAGAAACACTGTTGTGCTCACAATTCATCTTCAGGCATTCGGCTTCCATTTTCCAAAGGGCGTCATTCTCTGAAATTGCCAACTTTTTTCATCGTATTGCTATTGCGTTCTCTTCACTCGTGTTATTTTCAATTTCTCAAGCTTTTATACATTACTATGCATTTCCAGTAATAAATTATTCTCAGTGATTCTAATTAAACGGGTTTGATCTTCCTCAAGCCATTTGCTTTGCCGACCAAAAAAATATTCAGCGAAACATCCAACTTTGCTGAGCGCACAGATCAACTTCCAACGATGCTTAAGAGGGAATAAAGATCTGTATTGACTTCAGTAGAGCCATTGGCAACAGTGGTGCAAAACGAGCATGAAATCAGGATGGTTGGCATTGACGGAGCGTATTGTTACCGATTAACGATGAATGACTGATTCGCATCTCTATATATGAAGGAACGGTCTTCGACAGTTGTACAAGACTTAAAATTTATAATCTCAGAGCTGCTTCGTTATTACATCGTACTCGCAAAACTGAGATAAAATGCCTGAAACATGCAGCTCACTTTCAAATGGTTGATGGTGATCGGAAATAAGAATTTTTAGTGTAAATGCAAGGTGAATAAAGGGTCGCCTAGTCATTCAACGGTCAAAATTTATTTTTCTTTTCCAGTTGTCCACATGCGGCCAACTGAACAATTCGTCGAACCCATCAAATAGTACACAGGTAAGTTGATGATATTGAATTCGTTTGTTTTCCGCAAAAAACATAGCAATTGCGTGTTCACATTTCTCTGCTGTGTAGAATTCTCGTACAATTATTCTGAACCATCGTTTTCAACAAGAACATAGATTTTCGACCGAAATGGGTAGATTAGGTTTATTTTCTTCCCGAATCATTCGAGTATAGAGTCGACTACCAGCTGATATTACGGAAGCTAGTAATCTCAATGCTTTCAAAATGAAATTAGCGCAGATTGACATATCGTCCTTGAGGGGAGTAGATGACCAGCCAATATGCTATTAATATGTGTATCATCTCGACCCAACTTTTTATCAGTGCTATCACATTCCTGATACTTGAATGTTTTCATTTTTAAATGTCGCCAATCTCTTCACATACAACTGTTTGTTTGTTTATGGTTTAATAAAGAAAATTGAATGAGTTAATGAATGAATGAATGAGTGAATGAATGAATCATTTTCCGAATTATATCGCTGTACGGAAGGCACACTGAGCTATAGGACGAGATAGCTTTCTTTGGTCGTTGAACGAACTATGATAGATTTTCCTTGAAATTATATTCTATTAGGTGCTTCAAACTCGATGCGTTATCAAAAAGCTTTTGTTAGCCTTTCGAAAAGGACGCCGCTATTGGCACAGCGATACTGAAAACGCTATTGAATCACTGAATTCGGCTATCGAATTGACGACTTGTTAGCGAGTGAAATTACTGCGTTGTGACTCGTTGGAACGTTTCTCATTTATTGTTGTTTCTGATTGAAAACTTATGAGCCAATACTACAAGATAACTATGAAAATAAAACTATTTATTGCATGGAATACCGCAATTTGTGGGTTTTTTTGGCATCACCAATTATATTCACTAAAAGTTGTCGAGAAATTTTCAGACAATAGAAGATGATCAGATAAAGAAGTCGAATAAGAACCCTCCGAAACAATCGAGACAGCTCCGTCGACAATTGGATGAAGGCACCATTATTAACACTCACATAAATAGGTGCATCTTCCTTAAAATTACAAAAAGAATTTGTTGAGTCATTGGCAGATGATTCAGATTCCATTTAACTCAAATCGGATTTTTTTTCTACTACGCGTATCGCTTCAGATATGAAGCTATGCTGAAAATACGAGCACTCTCAGATCTTATCGTGCAATTTCTTGACTACTTTTATTGTCTCATTTTCCGTCAGTCGCTCTGCTAAGTAATTTGCCATGTATTTGGCCAGTAGCTGTACTTTTGAATATACGGCTTCTTGTTTGTCAAATGCAAACGCATATTAACGCTGCATATTATGTCTGGCAGTTTCAGCACGTAGCCAATGAGCCTGGAGTATGATTGATCTTTTCTGGAAGTGGCATCCACTATAAATGACCTCCCATATTATCCCGAGTGCTGACCAATCAAATTCGACAGGAGTTGCGGGAGCTTGAGGATGGAAATGCCGTGCGCATCGTTCACATCGCCGAATAACTGTTTTTCTGGAAAGTTTATGTAAACGCTCGAGTGAATTAAAGCACGATAATGAAATTTCGTAAGCTTAATATTGGTGACCACTGCTAAAGCTTCTTGATGAAGTAAGCAAACTACAAAAGCATACATCATGCTATCTTCAGTTTCGTCCTCCTCCTGCCTCCAAACAGCAGCCTTCAGTCTAATGGATGTGCGCGATTCTGAAGGGGCTTGCTCACGATCGAGTTCGCTGTCAATGTGGAGAGACATTTGTGTCTAAAATGGGAGCCTTTTCGACAGCACTTGTACATTTATACATAAAAAAGCATTTTTGCATTCAGTCTTGCTTCAGTAACGCCTTCCTAGCTCATTCAAGATGCAGTTCTGCTCAGATTAGACTCATTATTTTTACCTTACTTTTTATACGGCGTACGAGCCTACCAATCCAGAAGAAATAGCTCAAAAATCACAAACACAAACCAATATGTTTCAGATATAGGGTTCTTGGATTGGTGGGATCGGGGGGATTTGGTGATGTTTATAGTATTGAATGTCTAAAACGAACCGCTGAAGAAATGAACACTATTTTTGCGATGAAAACTGAAGTCAACAGTGTCGATGGATCGAGCCGCGATAGGTTGAAGGTGAGAATGGTGGTGGTTTGTATCACTTATTGGTTATGTCCATATCTAACTATGGCTATATCATAACAGAAATTCTGAAGACCCGAACGAGGAGATTTAAGAAGCAATAAAGATTTCTGGCGATTGTCAATGCTGCGATAGAATATATCCTCATTTTAAAGCTCAAAAATGAAACATTGCTCGAAACTCGTATTTACACAACAGTCAAATGCGAGAGCGCCATACGTCAGGCGCCTTAGCAAAAGAACATTTTTTACAGGTTTACTTATTTTTGCGCTGCAAGCAAATTGGGTAAATATGCGCATCTGAACAAACCCTCTCAAGCAGTGCTGTTAGATCCTTAAACAAGCTGGCAAAACGAGGTGCATTCATAGTTGTGGAAAAGGTTTTTACGAACGGGGTTGGGAACGCTCTCTAGGAAACGGCGTGACTGGGAACATATCCTTGCTAGCAACTATACTATCAAATGAGTCAAAAACATCAATTCACGATGATAATGTGAAGGAAGTTGTCTCTGGCCACGAGATTGTGGTATCTTTGACGCTTCACGAGCCAGCAGATGTGTGTTTGTTAGATACCATTCAGCTAGATGGATTCTGAGTTATATATACAAAAATATCCTGGTAATCGAAGCTTTTGATCCATGGTGACTAAACTGTGCAATTACTGTCTAATTTCTGAAGAGGAAGAACCGACTTCAAGCCCCGAAAAATCTTCCATAAACTTCTATGCAAATTTTAATTTTTGAGAGGTAACTTGCATAATTTCCACTGTGAACTTTGATGAGCTATAAGAAATTTTTGATTTTTTCTGGATTAATCCCACATTCCGCTCATTCGAAGGTATAGCAGAGTCAGTGCCTATTGCTATGATAAGTGGAGTAGTGAACAAGCGTGCAAAGCATGATTCTCGGATGCGCAAGACAAAATGCTAATAGTTGCATTTAAATAAACAAAGGAAAGCGTGCGAATCATTGGAGGGCCCATACTCACCTCAGCACCAGATCTCAATTTTGCGAGACCTTAAATCGTCAATATGTTCTCTACCGATGAAGAAAACTTTTCAAAATCAACGAGCGGAAGTCAAATAAACCGTTAAAGGAGGGTAAATCAGCAAATGCCAAGTTTTGAAGGCTTTGTCCACATCGAACTTCAAATTCATCACAAAAATATTCTGGCAAAACAAGTGTGGAATCGTGGTGAAAGAACAAGTAACTAACTCATTTGGAAAGTAGCAATTGGTCATGTTTCCTCTTTTGCTTCGAGAATATCATCGCTAGTTATAGGTCTCAGTGCTTTTCATCTGAGAGTACTAAAGTGTTTACACCGATTTGACCAAGAATCTTTCACAAGTCCCATCTTCATGTTCCTTATTTTGCGTCATTTCGCTTGTTTCTTTCCCAAGTTGTACATTTTGGATTGTCTTTCTTGCACTGTGGTACGTCCGACTTCCACAACATTTAGCAATTTTTTTCTTTTTTTTTTTTTTTTTTGCAGATCGAAACGACCATATTAGAACTTTGTGCTGCTCTTCAACCACAACGTCGACAACATTTCATTCGAATGATCGATAAAGGTATTCATTTGGTTTATTCATTCTTAATTCGTGATTTTCATGAGTATCATTAGGTGACAGCTATCAAAAAAGTTTTGTATGGCAGTGAGATTGACGAATTTTATCGTCGAGAAATTTGCGAAGAAAAATCACATTTCTAGATAGATAGAGAAATACCCGAGTAAGAGCAAGTCGATATATCGCCTTCGGATTATTTTATAAAACATTGATAAGAATAACTGTAATAGAATGGCCTAGATGTAGAGTGCTTTTCTTTGAAATCTTCTGGAAAATGCTTCAGTGTCACTGAATTTCAGGTCGTACAGAGGAGTTCAAATTTGTCGTAACGGATCTGGTAGGCTTGAGTCTGGATCATATTCAGCTTGGAATGTCCGGGAATCATTTCAGGTGCATTTTGGTTATTAGCAATTAGTGGTGACCTCTTGGGAAGCAACGATGCTTTCGAAAATATATTGATATGTAGCAATCCCCTCAGTTCGAGGCTTAAATTTGTAGGTGCCACAAGATGGGATTTTTCATGATTGCTAAATCCGTGTGGAAAATAATAATACCTCGAGGCGCTTTACAAATCGTCTTTGTTGGCCTAATCGACGTGGACACTTTACAGACTAGCTTCATTTATTTTATACTGATAAGTCAATAAACATGCAATGGTCCAGAAATCTTGGGCAATGAAGCAGGAGTTATGATGCGCTCAAATGCTTTATGAGGTAAATAACGATGATCTAGTATCGGACTGTCTTCAATTATCACTCAACTCGTGCAGTTCGCCTAGAATGTATTGCTTGGTGCAGAAAGCGGAATGAGCCATTTTTTTTAACCAAAGACGCTGCTTTTCGTTTATGCCATCATGAGAAGAATGGATGGTTGTTCCTGATAAGAGAAAGGTGAGGGAGAAGGACAGAAGTAGGCTATTTCTGATAAGAGAAAGGTAAGGGAGGAGGACAAAAGTAATGCGTTTACTTTTTATGAACTATGTGATATCTTCGTTTCTCATATTAATTGGCCTTCATTTGTGCATAAAGGTTCCATATTACATAATTTGGCATCTCTATCCATGCAAGAAAAAAGTTGCAAAAGCGATATTTTGCTTCACATCCTCACTACTTCCTCACTTCTTTTCGTTTGTCTTGCAATAATCATAGTGTATAACGTGCAAAAGCCTATGCACTTGGCATCATTTTTATTCAATTTTGAAGCTATTCGACATGCACAAATCTCGGTCTGCAAACAATCGATGCGATAGCGGATCTTCACGACCTCGGCTATATTCATCGAGACGTGAAACCACAGAACTTCTCTGTTGGTGTCGGAAAGATGGCGGATACGATATTCTTAGTGGATTTCGGTATCGTCAGGAAATATACAATTGATGGGTGCAATCTTATCAGGTGAGGTGCTTTCAAGTTCTTTTTTTAAACCCACACTTGTCCATGTTCAGATATTTTCGAGAATTATCTGCATGATCTATTTTCGTCTGTTGAAAAGACGTCATAGCAGTTCTACTGCTGTTAAGTATCACTTGAAATACCTTCGCCTTCTTCAGCTTTTCAGAATTAATTTCTGCATTTCTTGGCCAACTTTTAAGCAACCAATTAGAGCTCTTCTCTTGTCAATTAGATAAGGAAGAGATCTTCAAATACTCACATGGATCATTGATCACATTGAACAGCTGTGAGTTCATCGACTTCGTCATTGTCTCCATCGATGCAGCTGGCAATTTTTCCATCTTTCTCGATCCTGAACCCGCCGCGTCCTAGCAGTGCCATATAGAAGTCGGAACCCCATCTTGTTGGCAGTCTGCCGCGTTCTTGCTTTCCATATTGTCGTGGCCAGTAGTACTTCGCCTGGTAGCCGGCCTGCTGGCGACGTAGGTTTCGGTTATTTGGAGTTTCCTTCTCCTAGCCTTTCTTCTTCCACGAAGTACCTGCAAGGCAGCAGGGGCTGTTTCCTTCTCCAGCCTTCTTACTAATTTTATTACTGCTAAGTGGTCGGCTAAACGAAAACAACTCGGTGAAAGATGAGTGCAATTACACTTGTTTTGGCGGTGATTATCGTTACTCACATGGATATTTATCCGAATTGACGCATATTTTCATACGAATATGTTTGCGCCTTTTTAGTTTGAGTGGAAAGGCATAAGTTTGTTGCGTAGTTCGGAATGCATTCCCATATTACTTAAGCTTATATCAAACTTGCAGAATGCCTCGTGCAGGTGTACGTTTCTTGGGAACAGTACGCTATGCTTCACGCAATTGTCATCGCTCTAGGGATCAGTGTCGACGCGATGATCTCGAATCATGGCTCTATATGCTTCTCGAGTTCATTGACCATGGAGCGCTGCCATGGGCAAAGAAAATCAACAAAAATGTCGTTTGCACTCTTAAGGAAAAATTTTTCGCCGGAAATTGTAAGCATTTATGGACTTGAGCATTTTCAAATATGTCCGGCCGATCTCATATCGTTTATACGCAACATAAACTTGAAAGCATTTCTCTCGAGCGTTGACTAGGCAAAGCCTGCATTGAGTGTTAATTTGTTACATGACGTTTTTAGGTAAGCGAGCTGAGTAACTCGAAGCAGAATGAGTCATACCCAAGTACAATTGCTTATTTAGTGATACAATTTTGGTAAAGTTGAGGAAATTTTTTCTTTCCACTGGTGAGCTTACTCATATGACTGTTTAGCTTATTCATATTCACTGATTAGCTTATTCATATGAATTTTTGATGTTCGATATGCAAATTTTCAGTTCCGAAAACGGTGACAACATTACCTGAAGAGATTTCGAAAATCATTCGTTATATCGATTCATTAAAATATCCAAGTTCACCGGATTATCACTACATGAAGGAATTACTATATGAAGCTGCACGAAAGCGGAAAGCAAATCTCGACGAGCAATTCGATTGGCAAATGGATACTTCAAATGAAAGCTTAAGTTGTTAGCTGTTGCTTAACATCTGTTGATAATTTATTAGAAAGCCTAATTTTTATCGATTTTGTTGCTGAACAAGTTTATGCACTACATAACTCTTCAGATATAAAAGTCTTTAAAAGGCTACGAAACATCTTTATTTTTCTTTTATTTAATTTTTATTTATTCATCGACGCAGTTCTTCTCAACTAAATCATAGAAAAGATCAGTTGGAAGCTGAAACAAATTTTATTCAATTGTTTTAATTTTTTTATTGCAGCTGAAATCATCAGCGAGCGGAAAGAATCAAAAGAACATAGTGGTAACTTTTATTTTGTGTTGTAATAATTTTTGAAGTCCACTCATCACGACACAAATTGAAGAATCAGGCGTAGGCATCTTCTATCACTAAAGATCAAAAGCTTCACTCCGGAAAATTCTGGGACTTCTATTCCAGAAAAGTCTTGAACAAAAGTTTTCTGCCTCCCTCATCGTGATTCTGTTTGGAATCATGCTCATCAATTCCTTTGTGCATTGCTGAAAGACGAAGGTCTCAAATTGACTTGAATTTGAGAAAGACAATCGAGAGGAATCACGACTAAACAAAATTTGAGCGCAAGTCGACTTGTCGAGTCTACTTCCCATGTAATCGTCATTTATTTGGGCCCTCGTGCGAACGTCGTAACTTGCCCTTCCTTCTTCGCCAACAAAATTATTTCCAAGTCCCGGAATTTAAAATAAACGCTCTTGCTATATAGAAAGTTATGGTATGAGTCTAATCAAATGAGCTCCAAATGTAAGTGAATGAAGGGATCGTCATCGCTCGCTGAGTTCAAGAGGAGCTTAGGCAAGCAGTTTCTTCAATCACCCTCACCTACTTAAGCAATCTCGTGAATAACCAAACAACAATGGAAAATACACAATCACGCGATATTATCGCAGTTGATCGAATTGTTTGTGCACATTTCTGAAGAGACACATTTCCACATGCATTAGTAAATTTGTCTGTGTATATGTATGTATTTGTTTCTCTGCTCGATGTCTTCAGCTTACGCGTCAATATAGCTTGTGCAATGAAGGCTCGTGGGTTAAAATTGCTATGGAGACTAAATTTTACGAGTTGTGTTTCGTTCATCGTTCATGGTCGGTGTCATTGGGCGGCTACTGAGCGGTCGGTTTCCTACCGCTCAGCTCGATGCGGTGGAAGGGTCGCGAAGGACCGTCAGATATGGCGGTCGCCTGCGAATATGCAGAACAAGCAGGCGTGAACCAACCGAAGGCGAAATTCATCAAGGTGTGACTGGGGTTGGCAGTGACGCGCCAACACTTAAAAAAATGGTCACATTACCCAATGACGGTTTCGCATCACGGCGAGTACGATCCGCCGAAAAAGATCGCAGCCCCTGCTGCCTTGCAGGTACTTCGTGGAAGAAGAAAGGCTAGGAGAAGGAAACTCCGAATAACCGAAAC
>JAARMF010002570.1:16218-26379 GCA_022844705.1 Toxascaris leonina
ACAAAAATAGCGAATAAATCAAGACATACGAATAAAAACGGCGAAAAAATCAAAACACTTCAATAAAATGGCGAATAAATCAATATCAAAACTTACATCATCGAAGGGAATAGCATCTACTATAATTTAAAAAGTGCATTTTTCCCAAAAATTAACCAAAACCTCCCTTTATCACTTCTGATGTTTTCCACTTTAAGACGGTTTCTAAAACAACAACAACAACAAAAAAGAAGAAAGTAAACAACGATTGAGAATAATTGAATAATCCTAAGCTTTATCGATAATACGACTAAAGCAAATTAAAAAAAAATCATTCAGCTAGGAGCTGTAAGATCAATTATTTGCAATGAAAAGAGAATTTTGCATAAATTCTTCAACTATTACATTCAAATATTTTAGATAATAGTTTAAANTTTTGCATAAATTCTTGAACTATTACATTCAAATATTTTAGATAATAGTTTAAATAATTTATGGCGCAAAGAAAATTCAATAAATGTCGTAAAAATAACTGAATGAAATTTTATCAACACATAAGAAAATGCTTCAAGCATTAATTTTTGAAGAGGAAATATTGAACCTTGCTGTTGCAATGTGCCAATAAAGCTTGTCACCGATGGTGGAACCGAATATAAAACACCTGAAAATGAGGAAATCATAACATATCGCTTCGAATTTCATCAAACTTTTCAGCACAACTAAACTCCCCTCCTCATCGCCACCTCCCTCTCCCCTCCCCATCCTTTTCTGAAAAAAAAAACAACAGCAAAACAACCAACACTTACAATAAATAGTTCATGAAAACAATGGTAAGGAGAAACCTATCTCAGAAATCTGTTTATTAAGCCAGTCGTTAGAACCACTATCACTTGGAGAGGAAAGTGTGTTCTCTTTTCAAAAATTCATTCTATTTCCTATCATAGACATAAACTCAAAATTTATATTCAGTTTCTCGTAACGCATATAACAATCTGCTCTCTTCATTTTTAAAGCAATTTCTCTCCACCCATCCGTAGGCAATATTTCCCAACCACCGATCCACAATTAAACGACCTCCTAATTATAAGACGAACAAAACAGATGGTTTCAAACGCAATTCAGTCAACTTGAATCATTTGAAAAGGCAAAAACCTGAATGCCTCTTTTGTGTTTCTCATTACGCTAACTTGCTTAAGCATTTCATCTAAACAGCATCTCGCCCAACAATTTTTCAAGTATGAATTTCATCTAGAGCGCATCTCGAGCGAGATATTGCGCCTTTTGAAAAAGAAACATGACCGAATCCACATCAACTATCACGTCAATTTCTCTGCATAAAATTGGATGAGAGAAATGAACGATGTCAGCAATGCAATACACAAGATCGGGACACCTTACAACAAAACTTTTCGTCATTGCCATTTTTCAGCGGCTATTTTGATAAGTGGACGATTATGCAGATATTGGAAAGTGGCATAACGAACTCATTGTTACTACTTAACATCACGTGGGAAAGGTGCTCATAAGTGTTGGAAAACTCCGAATTCGAAAGAAGTCAAGAAAATCGCCAATTCCAACTATTCTTCCAAATGAAATACAATTATTTGCATGCCTGTCCGTGATGGGCAAATCTATAGTGGAATCGATATTCCAAATTTAAAAAACATTTTCAGAAAAAATTTGGCCATATAGTGAGCACCAACTCCGTTCAAAGTGCGAAATCTCATCAACTTATTTACGTATCAAAACAACAGCTCCCTAGACAGTCAAGTGTCCCACAGCCAAAACATCACGAAGCGAGACCACCATCTTTCCATCTCTCTCCAAATCACTGCATCACGGAAAGCTTCTGTGTTCACCTATTAAAAACAGTCAGAATAAAGAGACCATCTCAAATCAACAACAGAACCTCAAAAATTAATAACAACTAACTGGAGCAGTATCCATCTTCCGGTAAGAGGAAGGGCAATTGCAATAATGAGTTCTCCTCGAGTTGTACTCCAATTCCATCCTCAATAGCCATTCGATCAGCTTGTGTTTCAGCCAGCCGAACAACGCTCTCAATGAGTTCCTTGCTTACGGGTTCCTCTCCCACATCGACTACCATATGTTCAAGTAGAAACCTCACCTGAACATGCACAACTCATAGCAAAGAGAAAGCAGCAAACGATATTATGTAACGACAAATTATACTCATAAATAACAAAAAATACCTATGACGATGCCAATGACCTCATTTTCTTTTCCTGTTTACGCCTCACCGTGGCGAACAGCTTTCTGTATTTAACAGTTACGCACTGTATTTGAAAGAAATCTCCACCTATCTTCGAAANCTAACAAAAAATTCCTATGATGATGCCAATGTCCTCATTTTCTTTTCCTGTTTACACCTCACCGTGGCGAACAGCTTTCAGTTACGCACTGTATTTAAAAGAAATCTCCACCTATCTTCGAAAAAAAAAACTTACTTCGAACTCCCTGTTTTTTATTCACGCTTAATTTTTTTTTTTCATAAGCAATAGTCGTGACACGGTAGAAAGATTGCATATCTTCNTTTAATTTTTTTTTTCACAACCAATAGTCGTGACACGGTAGAAAGATTGCATATCTTCGCCTCCTTCAATAAAGAAAAAGAAAGAAAGAAAGGAATATGAGTAGAGAGCTGCGCAAAATTTTATCAAAAAAAAAAAAAAAAACAGTCGTAATAATTCACCTACAACCAAGTGCAATGCAATGCGTTTGCAGATTACTTCTCAAGTGTTGTCGTGAGAGATTATGGCTTGCTAGTGCTTTTTTTTGTAAGCTGCAATAAGCTTAATAAGCTTTTGGACTCTGTTGATGTAAGCGCTGGTTCAGTTCCGAAGGTTATTCATGAATTCGGTGATAGGTTTTAAATCATATCGCCTAGTGGTCCAATACTTTTTAAAACAAGCTGCATAAGCAACCTCATGACCCCTCATGATGACTTTCCTCCGTTCCTTCTCTTGTTCAAAATTTTCCTATTTTAGTTTGCGCTCCTACCTCTGCTTAAGAAATCACCTGCCACCGAAATATTATAGAAACCTTTCGTCCGATTAATCTGACCTCTTCCATTTGCAAGATTTTCAAATCATTGGAGATGCATCAACGGATCTACGAAAGAGCTTTCTGAACCCTCCCCGGTTCAGCTTCACACCTTCACGGTTCGCCAATTATTTCGTGCTTGGGCAACTGAGTGCCCTCATTAAATATGAGACTTCAGACCGAAGTTGCGTGTATTGATTATGCGGAAGCTTCTGATATGGTCTGCCGTGGAAATCTGCTCTTGAGGTTGGAAAAATATGGCGTCATCGGCTTTTTTCTGAAGTGTGAAAGCATTCTTAGGGTGAACGAATGTCACTAGCAAATATTGGAGATAGTTATTCCGTTTCATACTCTATTCCTAGTGGTGTGCTACGAGGGACTGCCTTACGTTCTGCTTTGTTCTTAATACACACTAATAATTTTGCGTAGANTATACTAATGATTTTGCGTAGAATTAAGCTCCTAGCTAATGAGTTCAAAACTTGTTATCCACTGCATGATTCTGTCTACAACTTCCATCTTTTGCAGAAGGAATTAATGTATTCGCGAACTTTTCGAATTATGTTGAATCAAAGTATGCATTCCATAAAAATACCATCTACTTCAATAACAACTTCTCGCATATCAACTCTCTGGCTATGAGGTAAGGTTCTTTTTGCAATAGATGGCGTTCGTAGCACTGGTCCTATATTCGACTCTAAATTTCTTTGGATGCTATAGTGTTCCATCGCAGCTAAGGAGTCTTCAAAAATTGTAAAGTCTGTTCATCGCATTTTGCTGCATAGATGTATTGCGTATTATCGAAATGTTTTCACTACTTATTGTCAGCCAATTCCGGAACACTGTACTTTTATATACTTTACTTTACTTACCGATATTAGTCTGCTACAGAGTGTCCCGAAAGTGCTCGTTCGTATCGCCTTTCGCAAAGCTTACCGTGGTCCAAGCCAGCCAGATTACACTATGCAAAAAAGAAAAGAAAAGAAAAGCCTACAAAAAGTGATGCGTGAAAAACAACACACCCACCTGAACGCTGTTCAATTTATAACACGTGGCGCCCAGTGCGGCCACATCGTCCACAGTTTTTGGCGTTGTAAGCAGGTTGACTGCTTGCTGAATCTTATCCATGTGACATATCGCTGGTAGTTCCATTCCTTGCTGCTTCGCCCAACTATGTACATTGGCCAGCCGCGTTGACAGCCTATATGATTTATAAGTGAAGCCGATATTCGCAGCTAGATCGATAGAATTTATAAGCGATTCCTTCAAGGATCTGTTATAAAATAATAGCTCGAATAGGTACTAAAAACGAGAACCAATTCTTCAACAGTGCAGACTTTTGGGTAAAAATCTTTCCCCAACTTTACACCAAAATAAATAACAAATATCCCAGAAGCATACCTCACTCCAAACGCAGTACTGCAGTAGGGGGCACCAGCTGGAGAGACAAGCCAATTAAACACTTCAGCACTGATGTAGAAAAAAAGCTGCGAGAATAATTGGATGGTGAGGGCCGCATTGACTCGATGCTTGCGCAGAACATGTACCGCTTCCGACAGTAACATTATTGTCTCATCTGAAATAACATTTCCATTGTTAACGCCTCTATAGAATATTAAATGCGGATGGCTGATTCACAGAAGACATCTCGATGAAACGCATTCAAGATGGGGATAAGTGGTTACCCGACTAAATCAAAACTCTTTTCAGATATTCTTTAAGCAATTTACATTGAAATCTTTTAATACTCTTATATAGCAAATTCAACATGATTACTTAATGATGCTCAATGACGTGACTGCTTTCACTAACAATTATTACGAACTCTTTCCACTCAAGACAACCAACAAAAAACTTATTCGAATAAACAATATCCACAACGATAAGGAATATCAGTGATGAGGCGTTTGCTGCTTTATACATATATATCTAATTGCGGAAAGAAGTCCTTTTAAATTCCTCAAAAGAAAACAATAGTTCATTCACGGTCATTCTTTTAGCATAGCTTTCGAGTGTGATATCAACAGCGATCGAAACTTGATCCCCTAAGCTCCATTGAAAGAGAAAAAACTAACAATACTTTTGCACTCCCTACAAGACTCACATTGAGAACTGCATAAAGTCATCACAAAAGGAATTCAGCTATAGAAAGTCAACGTACTACAAGCGGAATTGTCGTCAAGGCGACAATCAATGAGCGATCCAATAGCACGACGCAGGTCATCCTTGAATGAATCACTCAACAAACTGAATGAACTCTCGACGCATTCAATGAGTAACTGCTGCGGAGAACCATCCGTAATCGGCTGCAGATCCACATCCTTAAGATTGCCTTTTTTAAATTCATTTCACTCATTAATATGAAATAAATGATCAAGAGTGCATTTTGAAGCGGAATTTTAAAAAAAAAAAGCGTAACTTAGTTGAGCATTACCGGAAAGCATNACGGAATTTAAAAAAAAAAAAAAGCGTAGCTTAGTTGAGCATTACCGGAAAGCATCTCACTCAAATTCATCAAGACGAATTCCGTCAAATGACCAATCCGGCTATACCGATGGCGGCTATCAATGGCTTTCTTTTGTCTTTCACATCTCATCTCTTCTGGAGTACTCGAACGAACCATTACACAAGCGCACTTGTTCCATTTTCTCATCATCCATCTGTTATTTCCACATGCATGTTGCCAACAAAACTCTTATCATAAATGAAGATAAGTGAAGCGATTATCTCTTTGATGCAATTCTCAAAACAACTGCTTTAGCGGGTATTAATTAAATTCAAGAGGATTAACAATACAAGTAAAAACAATTAGAAAAACTGATGAACAGCCANGAAAAAATTGATGAACAGCCAACCTGTTTCAAAAAATTCAACATCTCGCTTGAATTAGCCATCCAAAATGCATATAACTCTTTTCTTAAGCTTCGCTCCTGAAATCACTTACATAAGAAATAGAATTTACAACAATTCAGATTATAAATAAATTTTTCGCTTAGATTTTAATTTACCTATTTAATTTTCAATATTGCATCAGTCACATGTTTGGTAGCCATATTATAACTTACCTCAAACAACATAAAAACAGATTCTATCCTTAAAGACTGCAGAAAGTGAGCAAATAAACTAACGAAGAAAACGTTTACAATTATTCCGGCTTCAAGAGTAGAGCTCAACCATAATTACACAGTGCATACTGTGCTGTTTAGTCAAAACATATCTCAATCGAACGATCATTTCAGCGGTCGACTCCCAATATCCTTAGTTATTTTCAATTGTATAGCAAATGCATAAAGACATTTTTATAGGTTCGCATAAACGAGAGACGATTTTGAGATGAGGGTTTCCCAACAGAGTCCCTAAGAAGCAACTAAAAGTCGAACGCTACCTATTTTAGATATTGAAAGACCTCTTAAAACTATCAATAAGATGACTACGTGAATGTTTAGGAAATAAACACAACTATTTACGACTCAAATATTTCAGAATAGTCAATGAAATGTATAGCACTGAGAATAACATCATAAAGATCTCAGAAACAAAATCAAGAATGAACTGAACTAACCGTATGCAACGCTCGGATTCGTTGGGAAACCTTTACCAAAAACATGCGTACCGATTGCGTACATTGTTCTCTTGAAAGTCGCTCACATGCGGTTAGTCTATGCCGAACAACCATATAGACGATAAACGCAGGCGCCAACTTGAATTGCAATGTTTCCGCATAATCACTTAATATATGTGAAAGAAGCTCATCCTCTGCTAAAAAAAAAATAAAATTCATCAAAGAGTTCCCAGACATTCTTTTTCTAGATGTCTAGAAAAAAGCAAAAAGAAAAAAAATTAAAGACCTAAAGCAGATATTTATCGCATAGTACTTATCTAGACATACGACGTTTAAATCTAGCCATTCGCTCCACCTGGCTCATTTTTAAAGAGCAGTCCGTTCTCACAAAACTAAATCATGCCTGAGATGAGTGTTTTGCACCATTTTGGCTCCTAGTCTTCTCTTTTTAGCATTTTACTATAAAGTGACAAAAGTTTCCTCACTTACTCCATCCCTATCGTATCCATATCGTCATTCAATGTTTTGTTGAAAATTTTTGCAGCTGAACTTGCTAGCTGAAGCCATTCGTCATTGACGTAATTAAGCATGTACACGACGCAGTAGATGCACGCCACTCAATACCTCGATACTAACGAGAAAAAAGAGATTCTTGCTCATTAATGCTAAGATCTAGATAGCAAGGAAANGATGAGAAAAAAAGAGATTCTTGCTCATTTATGCTAAGATCTAGATAGCAAGGAAACGGAAAAATTACCGTCTTCTGAGACCTTAAGAAGAGCCGGAATTTCTTCGGAAGAGCTCGATGCCTGTACATCAGTTCTTCGATGTGATGCCGAAAAATCGGGCGTGCTTTCAAAATTATGCCCCTTGAGCGACGACAACCTGAAAAATGCCCATGAGGCAAACACCCGTGAAACGAGACACTGAAATTTCTGAGGTATCACTAAGAAACCGCCAGCTCGCAGCTCATCGATACTTATACAAACATTGCAAAGATGGAGACCACCCACGTAGGGAAACAAAGCGCCCCACAACTTCCAAGTGCATAGAAGGAACAGCTGTTACGAGTGTTTCATAATTCGGCGCTGTTTACTTCGAGTTTGCTTATACAGGAAAAAGTAGGCAGTGCTGATGAAGGGTGTGCGCGACTGCACCTAAAATCAGCTCAAGTTCTTCCCTCCCTTCATTCCGGCTTCTAGACGAGTTTTATAGGCCCTTTCTGTGGTAGTTAGCCTATTCAAAACACTGCAACTAAACCTAAACACAGAACAGCTAACAAATGCACCGATGGACGTAAAATACGAAAACTTCCCTACACCTCGTAGCATCAGAAGCGAAGATGTTACAAAGATTTCGGGGCTATAACACTGGCTCCTCTTTATTTTGTGCGGAAAGAAAGTAAACGTTGCGCTGCTATTGACTTCAGTTCCACTCCCTTTAATATTTGGGCAGCAAATGGATCAACAACGTGCAAAATTATTCCCCACACTAGAAGCAGTCACTTAACAAACAGTAAATCTCTACCCCTCCAATTATATTTCTAATACCTACGTACGCCTTCATTAATATTTGAATTGGAAAGAAGCGGAAACAGACTCAAAGAAAATTTTGAACGTTTCGTTTTCATCGGTCCTCCCTCAAATCATTAACTGCTTACCTTGAAATCTCTATGAAGATCATTTTGTAGACGAAAATTTCCGAAAAAAAAGCAGCAAAAAGCGGTATCAAAAGTGAATAAAAAAATGCATTAAACTTCTGAAAATATTACCTCACATTATTTTTTTGCGATAACCCATTTTGCTTCTCAATTGATGCGTCTTCAAAAATTCGCAAATAATAAAAGAAACAAATGGCCAATCGAAGAAAAAAAAGTGTTGGCCAATTACACAAACTATAGTAGTGTTTACGTTGTAAAGCGCAAAGAAGATTAGTTTTAAAGCTGTAAAATAAATTGGAAATAAACATAACTATTGAGGTGATGTATAAGTTAACAAAAATTCGCACTCAAGAGAAAACATAAACAAACGAGCAGATAGATCCTCAACGAATCGATAGAAACGGGTATACAACTGAAGCCAGTATATAAAAGCGATTAAAATTATAGACAGAGTGATTGAAGTGAGCAGAAATGAAATGATTGCTTATTTTGTGACGTTATAACACATCACAATGGGTCACATCTAACAATAAAACAGCTTCGAATAACATTTAAGTGAGATTATAACTCGGAATTCGATTGCAATCCATTAAAGTCCACACAACATTTTCCCCCATTTTTCATCCCTTTTTTTATGAAAAGCAAATGATTTCATCTATTACAGAATTCATGGCGATAGTTATGAAAGTAATGGGAAATACGCTAAAATATTCACTAGAAATTACTTCATTGAGTGATTACTACTACTCGATTTTGTTGGTTCGTCATCTTTAGAAGAAAGTTTAACAAAAAAGAAAGAAAAAAACGAATAAAAGATATGAAAAAAAAAACTTTCTGAAGGATGGAAATTATATCAGGCAGAAGGAGATAACAAAAAGTTGAAACATTCAAGTAATTCGAGCAATAGGAAGAACAAATGTAGAAATACAAATAATAAAATCTACAAGAACGTCAATTCAACAAAATTCCACAGATAAAGAAGAACGCATACAACAAAAATTCTGTGATCAGTAATGTTTTTCCCTTTACGCTGCGATGCACTTCTGCGTCAGTTTTCAAAAAAAAAAAAAAAGTTAAGGTAAAGTAGCGGCCGTTTATCATTGGCATACCTAATAGAGAATTTAATGCCTCAGTTTTTCTAAACTAGCGCATCCATCCCGAATTGAAGAAATTTGTTGAAAAACAACGCGAAATGATGACTGTAGAAAAAAAAAACATTTCTAGCAACAGAATATTAAGCAACAGATAAACTAAGACGACAGCAAGTGGATGCGAAGACAAAAAAATAGCAATGAGCTTAGCTCACATATTGCTGAGATAAGCGGGTGTGACTCTTTGAGATGCATCGCGTAAATCGCACATTGAGCCATGCAATGGTGGTTCATATTGTTTAGCGGCACCAAGTCGTCGCAAATCGAATGTTGAACGTGAGATGCTTGCTTGTTGCAATCCACGTAAGCATGATCGTGACAATGTGGACAACGCTCGAACGCTACCATCAACACCGAATGTCGTCTCCATTGAAATGCCGCTCAACACTAACCTCCTCAACAAACTTACTCAATGCGTTCGCAATTGAAATAAATTCAGCCGCGAATTTCCCCTATCACCTAATCGACGATACGAGAGTATGAACACAACAAGACATAATCAACTTTATGATGCTCTAACGTCGACAACACTCTGAATGGAACACAAATCACTGGTGGGAAATCAACAACAAATGACCTATGACCTAATAAGAGTCAACATTTCAAGCTATAAAGCCACTAAGCTAATAATTTAGCTTGCTTAAACTTAAGATCTAGAATGATCTCCAACAATCAATGGACAATTATGTGATAGACTTAATAATTAACGCCATTTATATATTCTTTTGATGAAAATTAGCAGAGGT
>JAARMF010002571.1:3650-20484 GCA_022844705.1 Toxascaris leonina
GATTTGGAGGAGATATCTGGATTTGGAGGAGATATCTGGATTTGGAGGAGATATCTGGATTTGAAGGATACATCTGGATTTGAAGGAGATATCTGGACTTGGAAGAGATGTCTTGATTTAGAGGAGATGTCTGGATTTGGAGAAGATATTTAGATTTGGAAGAGATATCTGGATTTGGAGGAGATATCAGGTTTGCGAGGAGATGGGGAAAATTTCCATAATCTGAGAAACGATGAAAGATATTCGAACCAGTGACATACGCCAACGATGGAAATGAAGCTTAAAGGAAACATCAATGTAAGGGATTATCAGCAATAAAGTTAACGTAACCACGCCCTTCATAAGAATTCAGTAAAATGAAGAATAGAAGTTAATACAGTATGTGAGATTGCAATTCATTCCCATCAACGCAATCGTTCGTCGTAACGGCAACACTGGCGAGCTGTTTTCGTAGGGCAACAAATTCTGTGCTACTCATTACCCTTATGTAAAAAAGTCGTTTTGATGCCGATTTAGCGGATACGCTGGTTTTTCAATGTGGTGATTCATTTACGTGCCAATAGAATTAAGAACTTGATTAATCGGAACGAAACTAAGGCCATGATATGCTAGGCTGTGGAGGTCAACGATGAATTTTTATCATATCATCGACTAATCGGAATGAAACAGGTGATTAGAGGTCAGGACATCCTAAGCTGTAGAGGTCATCTATGAATTTTTATCATATCATCAATTATTCGAAACAAAACTGATGGCTAGAAGTCAAGACATCCTGAGTTGTAGAGGTCATCCATGAGATTCTATCATAAAACCACTTGTGGTTGGACGAGTGAATTACTAAAGAGATTATACGCAATTGTTTTATTGCACTTTCTGTCAATTTTCCAAAACACATAAAGACAGAAGGATGCAATTGCAAGTGCCATTAATAGCCACTCACCTTGACTGGCATTTAGAAGGATGCGTTGCGTTCACTGAAACCCAATTGAAAAACGACTTTAGGTGTTGTTTTCGAAGGTTTTTTTGGAGTGTGGAGAGAGGAGGGGAGTTGTGAGAGGGTAGAGAAAGGGAATTGGGGTTCGCATTGATATTTCCACAACTTTAAACAAATAATCGTTGTATCGCATAAGAATTTTGATCGGTGATGCTTCCTCGACAATGCGATCCGAAAAATCTTCAGCTAAAATGAGCGAATGAAGTTGAAAAGTTTGACGGTAAGGCATTGGAAGCCACTGGAAAACATCCAATGCGAATACCG
Organism: Toxascaris leonina; assembly: GCA_022844705.1. NCBI lineage: Eukaryota > Metazoa > Nematoda > Chromadorea > Rhabditida > Ascarididae > Toxascaris > Toxascaris leonina. Next base: position 4,909 of record JAARMF010002571.1, read on the forward strand.
AAATATAAAAAAGCATTTCCAGCGCTCATGAAATGTCCTGAATATTTTTTTTCGCTCAAAGTTAGAATAGCTTCTTCAGATCTTTTCTGGAAGCTCCAGTTAACTCATTTCGATCGATGCACATGCGATGACGAGCTGAAAATTCTTTAAGTAAACTTCATAGATTTATAAATATTCAGTTAGGCGTTCCTGATCACTGTACATGATCTTTTCGAGCTTATTTCATTCTTATGGGTGGTCTGTTGTACGAGCTACCAAAAATCGATGATGCTATAAAATCTCAGTACGAATTGACTGTTAATTTCCTGGCTATTTAAGTGAATAACTTGTAAAAGGAACTATTTCGTTGCAATTGAAACGCTAGCGCAATTGTTAATTTCAGTCGATAAAGAATACTGAACAAACGCCTATCATGCTTACATTGTTACCATACAACACAGAAAAAAACGCCTATCATGCTTGCAGTGTTAGCATACACTATCACCTGAAAACAGATAATTGCACTCTTCCTATAAATGATTCAGCACAGTTCGATCGTAAATAGAGTTGTATTGCCATCGATAAGTCAGCGAAAATAAAAATTCCACATTCTTCAAAAATTTCTGTCCAACAATCATTTACATCTATCAACTATGAAGTCGATAAGGAATTTACCTATGCACAATCATATATCAGTTATACGTTCACAGCGATTTAACACCACTATATCTGCTGAGAATTAATAATCTGAGGTGACTATGGTTCGAGAATTTATAATATTTTAAGGTTCGTGTGAAGGATTCATTCATTCATTCTATTCACTCATTCATTCATTCATCCATCCATCCACTCACTCATTTCATTTCTTTTCATTCCATTCACTCATTCCATTTATTCATCCCATTCATCAATTCCATTCATTCCGTTCATTCATTCCATTCATTCGATTCACTCATTCTTTTCATTAATTGATTGATCAGTTAATTCCGTTCATTCATTTCACTCATTACATTCATTCATTCTATTCAACCCATTCATTCATTCCATTCATTCACTCATCCTTAATAACTAATGAGTCAATTCCATTCATTCCATTCACTTCATTTATTCCACTCAATTCATTCATTCCACTCACCCATTCCATTCATTCATTCCACTCATTCATTCCATTCATTTATTCATCCCATTCATTCATCCATTCTATTCATTCATTCATTCCATTAATTCAGCAATTCATTCCTTTATTCCACTCATTTCATTCATTCCACTCACCCATTCCATTCATTCATTCCACTCATTCATCCCATTCATTTATTCATCCCATTCATTCATCCATTCTATTCATTCATTCATTCCATTAATTCAGCAATTCATTCCTTTATTCCACTCATTTCATTCATTCCAGTCATTCATTCCATTCACTGATTTATTCTATGCGTTCTCTCCATTCACTCATTGGATTGATCCCTTTCATTCTTTCGTTTAATTTAATCAATTCCACTAATCCTTTCCGCCCATTCATTCCATTCATTCATTGCGATCATTCCTTCCATTCATTCGTTCGTTCCTTAATAATTAATTAATTGATTCCTTTCATCCCATTCATTTCATCCATCCCACTCATTTCATTCATTCCATTCATTCATATCATTCATTTATTCATTCCATTAATTAATTACTTCATTCATTTATTTCTCATTTAATTAATTCATTCCATTAATTAATTAATTCATTCATTTATTTCTCTCATTTCATTCATTCCAGTCATTCATTTCATTCATTGATTTATTCCATTCACCCTTTCCATTCATTCATACATTTCATTAATTGATTAATTGATTAATTCCTTTCACTCATTCCATTCATCCCTCTTATTCCTTCATTTCATTAATTAATTAATTAATCCCATTCATTCCACCCATTCATTCCATTTATTCATTCCATTCACTAATTCCATTCATTCCATTCATTCATTCCATCCATTCGCTCATTCCATTTATTCATTCAATTCATTAATCCCATTCATTCCGTTCATTCATTCCATTCATTGATTCAATATATTCATTAATTCCACTCGTTCCATTTATTCATTCTATTCATTCATCCATTCCATTCATTGATTCCACGCATTCTTTCCATTCACTCATTCCACTGATCCCATTCATTCGTTCATTCATTTCATTAACTAATTAATTCCATTAATTCCATTCATTCTTTCATTCCGTTCATTCATTCATTTCATCAATTAATTACTTGATTAATCAATTAATTCCGTTCATTCCATTCATCCATCCCATTTACTCATTCCATTAATTATTTCCATCCATTCATTCCATTTATAGATTTATTCCATGCATACCTTCCATTCACTCAATCCATTGATCCCGTTCATTCGTTCATTCATTTCATTAATTAATTAATTCCATTCATTCCATTCATTCATTTATTCCATTCATCCTTTCCATTCATTCATTAGATTCATTCATTCATTTCATTATTGATTAATTAATTAATTCCATTCATTCATTCCATCCATTGATTGATTCCATGCATTTTTTTCCTTTCACTGATTCCATTCATTCCACCCGCTCATTCCATTCATTCATTCTATTCCATTAATTAATTAGTTAGTTAGTTAATTAATTCCATTCATTCCACTCATTTGATTCGTTTCATTCATTCGATTCCTTCGATTCATTCTTGCATTCATTCCATTAATGAATTAACTAATCAACAAAGTAATTCTATTCATTCATTCCCTTCATTCCATTCATTCCATTCATTAACTCATCCGAATAATTAATTATTTAATTAATTAATTCATTCATTCCATTCATTTCATTTATTTCGTTCATTCATTACATTCATTCGACCATATTGAAATGAAGAAGTCGACGATACTGAAATATGAAAGCATACATGTATCCCGAAAGTGGTAATGCTGACAAAAGGCCGAACCGCATCAATAGCAAAAATGGCTGGCCGTCTATTCCCCCTCAAGGTGGATACGTGAAATTGGGCTAATTTCGCTTTTGAACGGAATACGATTACTAGCTTTCGCAATATCAGCTGGTAGTTGATTGTAGTGCGAATAATTCCTAATCAAAATAATTTTTGTATATCCATTTTAGGCATATTAAGGTAATGACCTTAATTAAGGTAACCCCCCCCCCCCATGCCTTTCTCACTCAATTCCTCAATTGTTACAAATATTGCGCTCACTATTTTGCAAACCAATCGGCAAGAATTTATTGCCCGTATTTCGTCTACTTATTTTTCACGCTCGTTGAACGAATGAATGCTCATTTTTAAAAGCTTAATAATTTGGATTTTTAAAAGCTTAATAATTTGGAAGGAAATGCTGATCGGAATATTGGAATTTGGAATAGGTGATTATTCTGTACGATACATAAGCTATAAGTAGAGGATGATAGGCGTTTGAAAATGATTAATATCCACAAAGAATTATTTGCTAGATTTTTATGCGGAAATTAATTTTTCCCAATCGTTTAAGTGATAACGCCTCAGATATGAGAAAACTAACTCGCATATCTTCTTTTATAGTGATATTCTCTAGGTGTTCGTGAATTTGAAACTTCCGGAATCTTTGAGGTGCTCTTAATTCTCTATTGAACGAGCATTCTGTAACTATGATCTTGGCTTTTAGATATTAGACCGGTGAGAGGTAGATAATTACTCCAGAAGATACTCGCATTCTGATTTGCGCTTTAAAAGACAAGATATCTCTGGAGAGACACAAACTCGAGAGCATCAGTCTTCAATCATCATAAGGGGTGACAAAAAGTAATATACACTTAATCATTGGATTTGTTGCTGAACTGAGAGAGAGTGTGTTAAATGACCAGGAGACTTTCTAGGCGAGATCGGTAAAATTCCGTCATCGATGCTTTCTTTGACAACCATTGATATTCTCCGGATCATTCAAGCTATTCACAAGTTTTCCGCCTCAGACCTTTTCGCGGCCCCAAATTCATCCATTTACACCATTTGAAAGCAAATCAATACATCGAGACAAATTCATAGTATTCGGCATCGAGATCCAACATTCGAACCATCCGTTGTATGGGCGGTAATCACATCAAACCATAGCATCTTGGAGACCGTGCTATTTATTCACCACTTCGGCTAGTCTCAAAAATGTCTGAGGTGACCGATATCCATAAGAGGAGAGTTGTTAGATGTCACTTTTATGGACTCTTCAAGCTTAATACATATGGTTTTAAAAGATATAAAATTAGCTATGTGATCTTTTTTCATTTTCAGCAAAATATAAACGTTTATACAAAAAATCGACAAAAATCAATATTTGTAGTGTGCTCATAGTGAGCAATGAATTTTCACGCGAAATTCTTTCTGAAACTGCAATAAGATTTCAATAATTAAGTGTAGATTTAACTCATTTCTTTTCAAAATAGCATAAATTAAATGTTTCTAGAAATGTGGATATGAATCCAGAGAATTTATTCGTTACGGATTTCAAAAAAAAAGAAGGAAAAAAGAAGCTGCTATATTTTTGCTGTAATGTTGAAAAAAAGAGCTTTTTTTCTAGAAAATATATAAATATTTATTGGATTATACGTTGAGCGTTACTCTTGGAATAGGAATTTGTCCCCTTTATTGTAGGAAATTCAATGCCCACTTGTGGTTATGATCGGTTTTTAAGGCCGGTTATGTTGTGAACGGTGTATGACAGTCTATTGAAACCGGTTGTTGGCAACGACGAACCCGCTCTTGTGCATGTTTTTTTTTTTTTTTGGATTGCAATTCACTATTGCGCCACTTCAATGCCGTCTTCATCGCACTTCACTTGCACAGATCAGCCAGCACAGCTTGAAAATGACCGATTCATACGAAACCCATTCGATGACAACGTTTTCGATACATCACACAGAGAGAGAAAGAGAGATTAAGAGTGAGAGAGAGTGAAGAAAAGAGAGTCGGCGAGAAGAAAGAAACGATGAGAAAGACAGACAGGGAGGGAGGAAAAAAGATAGAGCAATTTCGAAGAGAAAAAAATGATCATTGTTAGTCTATTTCAATGATAAGCAAAATACATTGATGATATACGATATCATTTAAAATTTTCAAATGATTGATGACGTAATATTTATTTCCTTTTCGTTGAGAAAAGAAAAAAAAAGATGGTGTGTTGTGGAATTTTCAACATTTATTTTGTTGTTTCGCTATTTTTTCGCTCTTTCTTGGTATCGCTATTTTTAGTTTCGCTATTTTTGATGAAAATTTTCCAATCGATCAATTTGAATTTGAAACGACTCAATAATTTCAAATATTAGTGCATTAAGAAAACGCAAATAACCATTGCTTCAAATTTGATAAAATTCACTCTCATATGGCCTAATGTTGCGCTTAATACGAATTATCGCTTCTTATCTTTACTTCATACATGAAGCAAGAGTGATCTACCTGATATGCTTGCATTTTTATGACCGTCATTTTCATATTTTCTGGTTTCAATGATTTTGCCTCAATATAGAATTTTCTTTTTTGAAGACTTCTTAAGGCAGCAATTTCCATAGCTATAGCAAGCGTATCCATGGAGGAGGACGGGGGTTGGGGAGTGGAAGGAAATGGAAGTGGGAGGAGTAGGGGCAAGTGACAATGACGAGTCAAAAAAAGCTAGCAAAATTCTGGAAATATTTAAAGCGATAGTTTTGAGAGTCGCTAACTTACTAAAAGAGTGTTGAAAATGAAAAAATGCTCATAAAATGATATGAGTAACGTGTATACGCATCAACGACGATTCACAAAGTTTTCTACAATGCTAGTTTATAGTATTCATTTAGTGGAACTAATCAACTAAACACATTTCGAGGCTAACAACTGTAATCACTCATCCATCAATATTATTTCGTTCTAAATAAATCATTTCATAGGTAAATTTTTATGAATTTCCATAAAAAGTTGTGAAAAAAATTCTTTGGTTTGCAAAAGTTTTAGCTACTTATTAATATCAAAGTCGTTTATCCCCCATTGATAAAGTGGGAATTTTTTTAGATGCAATTCTTCTGGCTCTATGACGAATCCAATTCGTTAAGACTAGAAAAAGTATTTTCAACCTCAGCAAAATTGGAAGGAAACTGAAAAATTAACATATTTTCTCGATAAATGTCAACAAACCGTTCATAAATCGCATAGTGAACTTGGTTTGTGAAGATATCCTTGAATATATGAATGAGTTTTTTTTTTGTGAAGCGATGCAGAAAACTAGTATGTTTTTGTTGCTGACTGCGAAGAAGCCACCTTTTGAGGTAATGCCTCATTGAATAGCTGCTGAAAAAGCCCTCTAGGCTTTAAGCCAAGCCTAAAAGCACCATATTCCCTTAGAAAGTAATAAAACTAAAGTTTTCTATGAACGCAAAATCTCGAAAAAATCTCTTCATTTATCTTAATTGGTCCCTTCTTCCACACTCGAAAATCTCGCTTCCATTTTAGTTAGTTGAGAAAAGAAGGGGACGCAACCTNACATCCATTTTAGATAGTTGAGAAAAGAAGGGGACGCAACCTCAACAAACCAAACCACACCGCAGTCATCTTCTTTCCATCCAATCATAAGGCTTGAAAACTCTCCGAAATGCCATCTCTATTCAAACATTGTCCATGGTAGCGGAAAAAAAAAACACAGCAACAATAATCGTTAAGCAAACGAGTCTTTCTATGTGCTCAGCAAAATAGAACCATTTTCGAGTGCTAAGAAATTTATAGCCTCGGGGGGTTATTTTTTTAAAGCTGTAAAGCTTATTAAATGAGATTCTTCACTTCGCGAAACTAAATATTACAATCGAATGAGTTGAAACTTTGCCACACCTGAATTCACTATTTCTTTCCCTGATAATATTTCTGTCTTATGGATGTCTTCGCAATTTATCTGAAATTTTTGCCATTTAGAGCAAAAAAAAAAGTGATTCAAGAGATGTCCATCATCAAAAAAGAGAACATTACAAGTAAATCACAACGTTCATAAGCTGCATTTCACGAATTCGAAAAAAAAACTCTTCTTCGAGATTCCACTAAAATGTTTCGATAGTTATGAGTTTCAGTGTTGAGGAAAAAGACGCCAGAAATTGGACGAAAGAAAATTAATTTCTCTTCGAATATAACAATATGAAAAATGATCTGTTTAACTTTTTCAACGACTCAATTTATTTTTCAGTCCACTTTTTTCTTCTCAATTTTATTTCTCACTCTCAAACAACGAAGAAATTTTGTTGCCTTTTTTCGGCCATAATTACGCATATATAAATAAAATTCTAAGGAAGGTTTCCCACATATGCGGCGGTTGATTATTTTCCCACTTCACGAGCGAGTGAAGAGAAGGAATGTAGAAGGGGGACGGCAAGAGGAAAGGTGGAAGCAGGAAGGGGGAAGAGCAGACGAGGAATGTGGGACAGAGGACGGAGAGGGCGGAAGCGGGAAGAAGGAAGGCGGGAAGGAGGAAAGGGGGGGGAGGGGTAGGAGGAGAAAGAAGAAAGGGAGAATGGAAAGAGAAGAATGAAGGAAAAAAGTTGAATGAAAGAGTGCGAGGAATTCCATTCCTCTTTTCCTCTAAATAAACATACCTTGCAAGAAAATTATACAATAAATAATTGCAATTTAGAAAAATTTGCCTCTAATTCGTATCAGCGTTGTTCATTGCAAATGGCATTTTGAGAATATTTCAAAGGTGACGCTATTCAAAAACTGGTTAGTAAGTTTACGCCTCGCAAGTTGGACTTTTATGAAATGTTGTAATAAGCGAAATTCGCCTATTTCCGCAACAAAAAAAAAAATTAGTACGAATTGTTTGGTATATAATCGACAAATATAAATCATTTTTGATAGTCTTTCTTTAGAAATAATATTCGATTCTTTCGATCATGATCAATTCTTGCGATTAATTCCCTATTGTCCGCAATTAATATTTTAATATATGGAGTGAGAGAAAAAAAAAAGAGAAAAAAAGAACTAATGAAATCATAAGATTGAAATTGTTTAATGTGCAGTATTTATTTCTAATTAGTCGGAAATATTTGAATATTCATTTTAAAAGAACATTGATTATAATATTTGATGAATATTAATTGAAAAAAGAAGTTGAGGTAATTTATTGAAGCATTTTACATAAATTACTTCGCACATTTTTTATCTATGTTTTTATCCATTCATTTAAATATTGAGCTGTAGAAGATTTCAACGTGAAAAATGAGTAATGCGTCATTAAAATAGAATAAATACGAGCTTAATTTTTATTTTTATTTTTTTTTTCTGAGGCACTAATCATTGTCGATCATAAAACATATCGATACGATTGTACGGCTATCAATAATTTGTTTTCACAAATGCATCGATGATGTGGATGAGTCGACGGTGATTATCGATGATCATTACATACGAATGCACAATGATGGAATTTTAGTGCTCACAACGAAAAGCGGGTTGCAATTGTGCTCTCAATGACCCTTCATAGAAAGATGCCTGAGGCAATGTCGCGCAATTATGTTACCTAATCATCTTAACCTTGTGCATATAACCTTGACTGTTGAGCCGCATATGAACTCAGCGAATCTTTGTCATTGTTGAAACTCACCAATAAAACGGCTAAAAGACTCTTTCATCGACTGAGATATTCAATTAATTCAAGCTTGATTCTTTGAGATGAATAGATTTCCACATAATCGTTCAGTTTTCTTTCTCGGTTTACAGCTGAGAGAAATGACGATTTATACGAATATTGGAAAATTTTCCGCTGAACATTTCCTATGATTAGCAAAATAGAAACTTCAAATAAATATTTTTCATCCTTTCTTCTTCACTATACAAAAAAACAAAGATACAAACGCAGCTGATACAAATAGTTTCATCGATTCCCTTATCGATGCAGCTAAAACCATGCTTGTACTTGGCTATTTTGACTAGATTTTCGAACGACTAGTGATCAGCTTTCTGACAATCCGTTGGAAATTCAGTCGAGAGTCGAACCAGGGTCTCTTCGCTTAACAGGCGAATACTCTACCGCCGAGCTACCAACCTCCGATCTTCACGATACATAAATTTATTAGCATTATATGCCGTAATGCCGATTAGCTTAAGAAATTATAAATGGTTTCGAGAATTTCACTCGTTCTTTGCGTTATATTTCGATCGGCTGATTTAGTTTCGTGACTGCAAGCAGTTTGCATAACGAAGAAATTTGCTATTATAATGCATTTTTTTTTTGTCTTAGACAATAATTATAGCACAGCAGTAATGAAAATTTCAAAATTTGATTTTGACGTTTCTTAGAAGATTGCTTCTTTCAATTGAAATGCTAAAATTCTTGAAACACTCTGAGATGTTACTCTAGTTCAGCGAGAAAGCAATTATTCATCATTGTGTCACAAGTATCGCCGATCATTTCCATAATATGATGAATATCGATTGATCGCTTATTTCAAAAAGTTGAAATGTACTTGCAAAAAAAAAAATGTGAGACGCACTCAATTGAAAATCCACTCATGTTGAACAGGCTTTATTACTTCATGATGTTCATTCGTTGATGGTGAGTATTTTTGATGACCACAAAAAAAAATTTTGTTTACAAATGGAAACGAACCTATCACCTCTCATTTATCGGATAAGCACTTTACCACTAAGTTTATTTAATATCATTTTACTAAAATAGTGGAAGTTGCGAATGTGATACAACGATGAATGATAAACGTAAAAGTGAACTCAACGATACAAAGCATCCATATCATCAATACGTTGAAATAGGTATATGTGATAAGGAATTTGTTGATTTCATAGAGCTTAAATGAAGCTGAAAATGCTGATACGACTATCTATTGCCTTATTGAGAGCTCATCTTCTATCTGGAATACTTGGAGACGAGGATTCATTTAGTGTATATGTATTGTTACCCATCATAGAATAACTTGAAATAAGCCGACATGCCACATCATCCATCCGAATAACGATGCCTCATTCTGTCGTAGAAAAGCTCTTGTCCATCGACGATCGGACTTGCGCAAAATTTCTGGCGCACCTCTAGCAATAGTGATCGTAGGCGTGTCGTGAAGCCAGGGGCGCAAGCTCTATGAGAGGGCGGTCGATTTCATCGTCGACTGGTTGCATATCCTCTATAGCCATCCCCCTCGTCACACAAAGGTACCTTTCCAGCGACCAGTGCGCCTTTGTCGCATGCGTTCAAGTTTTCGGCTTCTCTGCTTTCCAGCCGATCAGGTCGCAAATCCAGAAATCGTCACATCCAATTCTCTATCGCTAGAAGAAAGCTAACAATCATTTATTATCGGCGATATTCATTGCTATTGAAATCTTCAAACTTGAAGGCATAAAGTGTCTTCTGCGCTTTTTTTTCTTGCGTTGATCGTTTCTTCGGTGATCTTTCAAGGAGTGAATCAAGTGGTGCAATTCATCTGCTACTAATTTTTTTTCTACTAAACTGCCCATCGCTGAATTCGTCAACAACTGGTGTTGCATTCATATTATGCTCTCAAAGATATTCGTCGAATTCCATTAATAAACAACAATAATCATTCGTTAATAAATTTCAAACCAAATAAAACTACTTTAGTAAACTTGTCATCTCAGTCGACGAAAGAAGTGTTTTGTGTCCTTGAGGAATATTCGTCATCGGTTGTGAACGACTTGTTGGCTTGCCGACGTTCAACGCCACTACCAACAAATTGCTTCGCATTTATTGCACGCCCACCATCACCTCCTTCTCGTTTCGCTTTAACACGCAACAACGCAATAGGCAACACTTTGAAGTGTTAACCACCGTCGAAACAGTTTCTAGACGTTGTGCTGTCCATCACAACAACGATAGACAGAATCTCAACGTCACGATAGTATTCGTGTTACGATCACTTAGCTGAAATAGTCCAACTTCCCATATAAGTTGTATTCAATCAACCGATCTCGCATAGCTTTTCTTTTTTTTTTTTCTCAAATTCACCATATTATATTACATCTGCTATGATGACACTACAAATTTGTATCAATCTATTGGCTACAATTTTATTCTCAATATTACCTGTATTACAATGCGATGGTGCCATTATATCGAATAGCAGTAAAGTACCACAAATACCCGGTATGGAGGTGATGGCATCCGATAAATATCCACATTTTGGTATCGTTGAACGTGTCTCAAGGACTAAATGGCATAGACATAGACGACAGGTGATTGCTGGACCAATCTACGAATGGCAAACCTATGAGATACCATATACAATATGGGGTGGTGATTGTGAGTTTTCTCTTTCTTTTTTTATTATTCCTTCATATTTTGAGAATTTCGTTTTTCTATTCAATGCAGAGCGATTATTACTTATTGAAATGAAGTTGATGAATCTTTTCATCGATGTGTTTTCTTTTTCAACGTATTTCACAACTAATAGTCATTGATCAAAATTTTTCACCTCTTATCGTTTCTCATTTTAAAATCTCTATAAGCCGGAACTACAGGTATCGGCAGGTAACTATAGGTAAACTAAAGGTAGCTGATTGAAAGTCAACACATTTGAGTATTTTACTTATGTGGCAAAAAAAAAGTTTTGCTTTGAATTCATTTCAGGTATTCAATATATGCAATTCTTCATTCATTTCGATTATAGGCTACCAAAAGTTTTCTCCACAAGTTCAAATGCTATAGAAATCAATGCAGAGATGCAAACTCGTTTTGGATGCAATTATTTCCGAATACAATCAATCGCTATAGTGCTTCAAAGTTGTTTTCCACCATATAGCATTTAAATCTTTGTCATAATATAGATGAAATTCAAGCAAATAGAATAGATATATAGTTACTTGCATAGTGATCTGTAACATTGACTATGTACATATTTATGAAAATCGCTCAATTAAGTCTGTTGAATGAGATGAAATTTTTAAATGGTCTCAATAATTTTGTCGATTTTTTTAGTGGATTTGCTTTATAGTCTTCATAGTGACAATTAGAATTTGAGGAAGTATTTTCGGCGAAGATTTTTTCTAGAATCTATAAAATCTTCCATCATAGTATGAATTAGAAAATAATCATCGTAATTTTTGAAGCGTTTACGAAACTAATGCAATGGTGTTGTAAAGTCTTTTCATTACTCTTTCGTTATTTATTAGTGATACGTTGATTGTTTGAAATTGTTTTCTCGATGATTTTATGCGTTATGTACAAATAATTGCATCATATCATCCACTAGTTGAACAACTGTAAGATTTTCTGTTTCTCAAAGCTTCATACTTAATATTGTTCAAATTGATTCAATTATCTGTGCATCCCGACTTTCAGACGCTTGAGAAAAACCTTATGCGACAGCAAAGCCTCATGCGAATTTTTCCGAAAATTATAGGAAACCGAATCGTTTACCGATGAGAGAGAGTACTGTCCACTTTCTTAAAACTTGTTCCACTGCTGTCATAAACGCCATCTGCCTCAATTGTTTCGCTAAAAATTCATAACATCAACCATCTCTTTCGTTTTTATTTTCTTCATCGAAATTTGCGATGATGCAACGAGTCCTCAAAATTTCGCATGCGACAAACGCCTCTCGAACATATCATGCTACTTTTTCACAAGCATTCACCATTCACACATCATAAGCCGAAAGTCTTATTTAGATTTCCGCTCATTTCAGAGACCAAAATTGCATTGTCGAATATGTTTTTGCAATTTTTTTTTGACGCAAACATGCAAGCTGTGATGGTTTCATAATCGGATGTTTATTTCCAAACTTGGCGTTTTTAATGCGAAATTCGCGGCTCGCATGCGAATTTATTTATCTCGGATGAGAACTTATCTCAATACAGATGCATATTCAACTCACTCACTAGTAATAGAAGCTGAAAGATATGAAAATTGTTGATTCTTTAAGAAAAAAAAACTGTTGCGATTCATATTTATCCAAATATTTCACCTCTTATGAGTTCTACACAAATGAATTCAATCGATGTTTGCATATTTTAGGCTTAATGATACGTTGCTATGTTGCGTAGTCTGGATTTTTGAAGATTTTGAAGCACACGATAGTTGTTCCTCTTCGTTTTCATTATAACCTCTCTCTATTTATTGTCGGATGTTCTTCAGCGCAACTCTTTGTGCTATATTCGTAAAAAATCGATAGCTAATAATGAAATTAATGAGCTTGACTAATATTCTTACTTGACAATCCGAGAAACCTTCGCACTAGCCATAAGAGATAAGCGAAAGCTTATACGAGTGAAATTGCAGTTACGTACTTCGACATCCATCCACAATTCGTTAATTATTAATCACAAAAGCAAAATTCTTTGCTCAAAAAAATTTCTTTTCCGCACTTAGAGTTGATTGGTTGAGAGTGACATCGAAAAAAATTTTTTGCCGCTATGCAAATAACTGCAAATTTTTTACTCATATATTTAAATGTCTAGAACTCTTTGTCCAAGTTAATCAATTAATGTGGATAATAGTATATGACGTCATTCTTGGCATATGACGTCATTGCATGGCAAATATTACAAACCAGTGAAAATTTTAGCCTAATGTTCAATAGTTTCATCGCTGAAACTATCATATAGACCGACTGATATATTTGAATAGAAGCTGACATGACGTCATCATAATGTGCTCTGGAGTAGTAACATTGCAAATGCTCATAAGAGGTAAAAATATGCGCCAGAGCGGAAGTGATAAGCATCGGCGGGATTTGTGCTTTCCGCGTTTTTGTTTATCGCATTAATAAGTTTCATTAATCATCATTTAAAATAAAATAAAGAACAAATAAAATGTCCAATAATACACTCCAATGGTGATTGGCTAAGCTATTCACGCACGTCTTTCATTAAAGATTCCACTTTTTTGCAACTTAACTAGTATAAGATAAGCTAAGAGTACAACCAAAAAATGTGTGGAAATCTTTTTTCACATCGCTAAACGGCTAAAACTTCTTCGAAACTTTGAAAGTTAACATAGATGCTGACGTGTAGAATGTCTATGATGATTAAAGATGCCCTCAAATTTTGGAGCTTGAGCCGGAATGACTCTCGAACTTCTCGCGAAATTGCCAAGCGCTTAAACACATATGTACACATATTAATAAACGCACACACGCACCTTTTTACAACCCTTATCTTCTCTCCTCCCCTCTCTCCCANACCGCCCTCCCTTCCGATACACAGAGCTAATCATCTATAATCACAAACAAGTGGTGATGATAATGTGTTGAGTAAGTGCAAATTCATAAAAATGCGATAAATAAGAACGTTGATGCGCTTCACTCAACGATAGAAATATACTCTCATCAAAAGATAGCAATCATTTGAAAAATTACTTCGGTTATGAATTTCCAATATGAGCATCTGATAAGTGGGAATTTTGATCGACATTTTTGGCGCATCAACTGAAAATTTGACGAGAAAAAAAAAAGAATGCCTCGATCGATTTCAAGCTGGGTCAAAAGTTTTGTTGTTATCGAATGAACGCATTTCATAAGGAAATGAAACTCGTCGAAAAACTTTCTCTCTGAATTGTCGCCGAAGGGACGATAATATGTGAGAGTTTCTTTTCTTTTCTTTTTTTTTTGTTTGCACTTTTTTGCGTAATATTTGCAGATAACGTAAGTATTCCTATTGTTTATTTTTCGCTTTCGGATTTCAGATTTTTTTTTTGTGGATAATATTATAAGATGATGACAAAAATGATAGAGGAAAAAGTGAGTATGAAATAAAAATAATAAAATATATGATAAAAATTATTTAAAATGATTTCAACTGAAAGTTAGCTCACGTTAAACAGGTAAAAAATAGTCTACTGGTAATAAAGAAATGAGCTTAACAATAATTTCGGAAGATGCTACCAACTGTTGGGTAACATGCATCGGTAGCAATTCTGTAGCCATGGACGTTTAGTGAAATATGGAGTGCAGAGGGAACTGGATTTGAGGATCCAATGAGAGAGCGCTATCAAAGTACTTTAAAAGTAGCTTCGCAAATGTGTGAGGCTAGGAATTATATGATCTGATGTAAACTTTGCATTCGTTTAATGCAGTGTTCCCATATCAAATCGCGTAAAATTGCGCAATATCAGCGTAATTTTTGGTTGTTTTTCCCCCACACGAGCCATCACTTTCACCTTCACCATTTTAGAGTGATGGAAGTCGACCATTCTCACCAATACCTTCTACCTTCTTGCCTTAACATAAGACAGCTATCTGCTTCAACTGCGGGAAACGTAAAGCATGAAACACGAGAATGAGACATGAAGAAGGCGAATTTGTGCAGTTCAAGCTAACGGATCTGTGGTTTCTCCTATTTTTTGCACCGAGTAGAAGTTAATTTTCACCCTAACGATACATTATGGCTCTATGAAGATCACAGCTGGAGATGAATTCGCAGATCCACCTTGAGATACTGAAATGTCATCGCAGGTGTGGTATCACTGCAATTTTTTCAAAGTCATTTTTTTCGGCAATTCAACTGGGCTGTTTTCTACTTCATTTGCACAATATCCCTTTTATGAATGAACAAAGAGACAGATAATCAAATAAATAAATGAGCAAAAGAACAAACAAATAAATTATATATATATATATATATATATATATA
>JAARMF010002572.1:0-24660 GCA_022844705.1 Toxascaris leonina
ATTCCGACTACTGAGCTCATCCAGTGAAAAGCGCCTTTACTTGTTTTGTGTATCGGTGACCCATGAATTTTAGTGTTAAATGATAGCGTGAAAATTTTTCTCACCGATCGGGTGATTAATCATCGAATTCGTGAAGCTCTTTGTGCTTCATGAGCTGTTAAAAGCTTGGCGCTTGGCAACATCCCGGTTGTCAAAAAATATTTGCACATGGAAATATCCCATAGTTTTGCTGTATGTGATGCACACCATGGTCCAAGACGGTTTCACTGCACTTATTTATATTCAGGCTAATTTCTGATGAAGACTAAAGCGAAATAGGTCGGTAATCTCAGACGTCATTGGGGAAAACAATTGTGAGAAGAATCTGTGAACGAAAGAGACCAAAATTTGAGAAGCTTTTTATAGGTTTTCGCGAAGTTCCACTTGTGAAGCGAATTGTTGCAACGTAATGTACATTCTTCTTACAACTATTCTCCCCAATGACGTCTGAGATTACCAACCTATTCCGCTATAGACTTCACATTTGCAGTTGCACTAATTTAGTAATTGAAGCCAGAATAGAGAAAATTGGTGAAAGAAGCACAGGCGCACAGCTGCAATTCAATTAACCCTCTTTCCCCTTGGCACAACATATGTTTCTAACATCGCTCAAACTGATCCATCAGCTTTAGTGGAACCCATAGATGCTTGAAGACGTCAAGGATTTCTGATGCACTTCACATCTCTTGCCATCCACTCCATATGGTCCGGGTCATGAATAAGCCTATCTCTTGCCGACCGTCATCAGTGCTGTCGAATCAGTCGCAATGTGAAGGCATCATTTGGCACAGGTGTTTTTAATGGCAAGTTATGGAACTTCTTGATGTGGGCAGCAAAATGCAAAATGTGCAAGTTGCGCCTTCTTCTCCAACTTGCTTCACAATTTGCTCCAGACGACTCTTTTGCGCTCTGCATCGATTGTGTGCCATTTGCTTCTCAAATATTTATGATCTTCACGAACGTTTTGCTTCCAATTTGCAATCGACCTAATATACATGATGAAGAGCACCTTATGGCCTCTTCTAACATTTACGCGTTGTAGAGCCGAAAAGACACAAGTCCTTTATGGTTCTTTAATGATGCGCTCAACTAGCGTTATTTGTTGGAATCCAACTATCGCAGCAATTTTCTTCTACAGATTGAAATTTTTTCGCTGAAATGACTGTACCGTTTCTCAAATGTCGGTGATTTGATCGAGACTCTGTAAGCATCGGGTTTGGCCAGAGGCAAGGTACTTAATGAGTATGCCCTCAAGAACCCCGATAATAGTTTCTCAGGCCTGTCTCTTCCCCTCCTTCCCCCCTCCCCCCCCCNCCCCCCCCTCCCTCCCTCTAAACCTCCTACTGCCACGCATTTGCTCTATCTTCTCTGTCTTCCTTTCTACCGCAACATCGGCGGATAGCTGTTGTAATATGATTTGGAGTAAACGATACTCAACAATGTAAACAGAGTGAAACAAATTTCGCTCCCGATAGTTGAGAGGTTGCATCATTCATAGGCATATTAGGGGCACTGCGCGTTTCACGCGATATTACTCTCCACATTATTGGGCAAATGAATTTAGTTCCAATCAAATTCACTACAGATTTTCATTCTCTAATGAAATTACAGCCAGCTTATTATCAACTCAAAAATCGCATACCACGTCATTCGACAGCATTATGGTGCCGCCGAAGTTTTGCCAAACAATGCTAANTCGCATACCACGTCATTCGACAGCATTATGGTGCCGAAGTTTTGCCAAACAATGCTAATGAAATTGAAAGTGCAAAGCAGTGTAACGATGAGTGCCACATAAGAAGAACGAGGAAAATAATGGAATTGGTCGAAACAAGGCGAAGCTGCAGGAAATGAAAAGACTCGGCAACTTCAAACACCCTTTTTGGGATTGGAGCACTAGAGAGGATTATCTGAACTTCGTTGCTTGAATATATCGCGAAACAAATGTTGACAAAGTTTCAAAGAGCGTTTAGAAAGGAAAACGCTGAAAAAAAAATGGCGAAACAAATACTCGAGAAAGGCTGTAAATAGCGGAAGCGTCTTTGGAGTCTAAAAGAATCGACTGAGTAACAAAAAACTGCCCTACGAAAAGACCAGCTATTTTCCAAGCGATCGCATTCTAATCGTTGCGCACTGGAGAGTGGAATGCGCAGCTTCAAATGTTCAGCTTAATCGGGTTGGCACTCAATGCACTCTTGTCGTTTCAATGAAACGCTTTGAATGATCCTGTTAGAAGCTTATCAATGGATGTTATGCTGTCATCAACATTTGTGATGCAATTCAACTCATTATTCGTAACGATCTGGTATATTGCCCAATATTTGGCTTACAAGCTTTGAGAAGGAATTAAGAGGCATATCCAGGATGTCATGAAGTCCAACTTGGAGATGTAGAAGTAAAATTGCTAAAGGCCAGAGGTAGACAATTTCCACAACTTGTCAACATGAGTCACTTCGATTCCTTTCGTGAGAGAGACCGATCAAGAAGGCTCAAATAACATTCTTATGAAGATGCGAACTTCAACTTATCGTTGAAAGTGTAACGTTATTCTGTCCAAACAAATTCGCACTCATAATTCGACAGATATCAGCGATAAGTTAGAAAATTTCTATTAAAACTCTGTATGAAAGAGGTGTTCAGAGTAGGTTTGGAAAACATTATGCATCCACTATACTTATTTTTCTTTCGAGCTTTCAGAGAATTTCCTTAGAGATCAATATTCAAATTTCAGCTAGTTTTATGCCTCATTACACTACACTGTCAACTCAGATCATTGTAGATCATAATACACTCATTTATGTTAGGAATAATACATTCGGTTTTGATCTATGCCCCAAATTGCAGCCGAGTGTTAATCATTTAATAGTTGCTTGATTCGTTGTGAATAATTGCTGAATCCGCAATGGTCTAGAAACTTCCTTCATTTAAGGAGGGAAAATCGACGCGAATAACAATTTTCTGTAGTCTCACACTATTACCAAACATTCATGAATACTTACAATGATTTATGCATTCATCGGCATTCAAAGATGTGCACTTTTACCTTATCGAAGGATTTCGATAAATGGAATTTATCAATATTACAGAGGAGTTCTTTCGATTTAAAAATGTCGCGATGAACGATGTCGCAAAAGAAGAAGTGAGATGACTGAGTGAAGACGACTCACTGCCTTCACAATTCCGTTCCTCAGACCAATCGTTATTTACCAAAATGCACAATAATGCATTCCTATTTTATCCGATCATGCAGACGATCATGCAGAAGTCATGCAAGAATTTTTTTTCGCTGTTTTATCGTCCAATCGAGTGCTGTCAGGATTCGAGGCATCACTGAATGACCATAGTAAACGGCCATTGAGGAGAGGATCGATGAACGTGAGGCCTCTTTCCTATTGGAGCACTCAAGAGCTCTTTCATGATCCTCGACGCTTGAAAGCTCAAGGACCATTCCTCCATTCAGAATCCTTGAGCTTTCACAGAAACGTCTTACCGCTCATCCGCTCCTCGCGAATATGGCCTTTCCATCCGACTGCACTGATCAAAGCCTCCTTCTGTTTTGAAGGAAACCAAACACAAGGCCATCACGACTTCTATAGCCCTTCCTGTGGATGACTATTCAAATTCGGAGTTGCTTTAAGTACCTCCATTTGGTGACCACTCTAATTTCCTAGCTCCAACTTAACTGCTGATTGAATCCGCTAGACAAGTGAGTAGAGAAATGTGCGCAGGAAGGGCAACTCATCACAAATCGTTATAATGAGAGTATAACAAAAGAGGGTAATGGCGAGATCACAAGTAACACTTATATTACCAGTCACATATGCCAAGCGGTAAGTGAAATATAGAAGCGAAATTTGGTGAGCATCATGCAAGTCTTAGTGGAAGTTCGCTTCAAATTTCAGGGAGAGGATTTCCACTTATCATTGTTCCTTATGTTGAGCTGAACGACGAAGTGAATAAGCTTCAGATATTGAACACCTCACAGAATATTCCACATGGCTCAGCTTGAGCTAAGTATTCATTTCCTCTCCTTCCTTTGCTTTCCACAGTGTTAGCGCTTCTGTCAAAAGGGTCATTAGCAGCAATGCAACCGCATTAATCCAGTTATACACTGTAAGGAAGAAAATGATGTAAGGTGAGAACATTTCCAACATTGCAGTGAAGCAGAAATATCCCACTATCGAGATAGCAACAATTTTAGCACATTAGCAAGCTAAATCAGCTATCGTGGCTATTACTGACCGTAGGAGATTATGGCTGACGCACCTATAAAAGTTTGCAAAAGAGTGCTGATTGCGTCGATTTGATGCCACTTTCCTTTGAATTTTAAATTGGGCGAATCTTTGTGTGCATTAGAAATTGTGCATATTGGATTATATTATCACAAACTTCGACTATTTCATTGAGTTATGGGAAGTTCCTCAATAATTTAAGAGGGTTAATAAAATATTCTCCATAAGTGGTTCTATAGAAAACCCGAATCTTTCGTCTTTCGAAGAGTTCCGATCACCTAAATTATATTCGGAATTCATTCCACCTATAGTGATCCGCTTTGCTGGTGCAATTAAACCGAAATTATAAATATTTTCTATACTAAATTATCGACGAATTCAGTGAATACTTGAAATATGAATAGAATAGAAGGAAGTTCAGTGAATAGAAGGAAGATCACTTCCACATGGCCTCACTATAACGATGATTGACAAAATGCTTGCATATCACAAAATTTGATCTTTCATACGACGAAATAAGGGCACTCCTCTGCGAATGCAAATAAATAGGTTTTCTACTCGACTCAAAGTAACAATATATGCAACAAATATGCAACAAATATGCATCAATCTTAATGAGGTATCTAATCGAATGGCTTTATTATTCGAGTTAAATGATTCNTCAACCTTAATGAGGTATCTAATCGAATTGCTTTATTATTCGAGTTAAATGATTCTCGCCATATCGTAATAAACCAACAATAATATCCTTTTTGTGCTTGAGAGCGATGACTTGACATCAGAAAGAAATGGTCAATGCTTAGTGTTTATTCCTTTCATAAACTACATTTTGCTATTTTGGGAGCTATATCTTGTTCGAATATGTTACACACCAATCTACGTGAAGTTACATCGCACAATTTAATAAGGTGGTGCCCATTACTTCCCTGAGGTCGTACTCACAAACGTAAAGGATTTATGGCAGTTTGTTTGAATACGAATTTATTGCCCCGTATTTCATCACTTGCCTGGATTACGCGCAGATGATGATAATAGTTGAGCTAGGAAGCAGAATTGCAACGATGCCCATGGTGCCGGCTGTCCAGGTATGATATTGCATCTGTTTCTGCTCAACACATATATCTTCAATTGTGAAGGCGACTGAAAAATGAAGTTTCGATGCCCGTGAGTAAGGCGTCGATGGCCGCTAGAAAAAATCAATCCCTAAATGTGTCGTATTCTTCTCTGTATATAATTAGTAAAGTTGGCATAACGTCAATTCTAATAGCTGCTTGCACATAAGCTAAAAGTAAATTGAAGTTATTATTGGAAGGGTATAATATTCACCTCGAAACAATCTCATTTGGCAGCATCCATCTGGACTGGTTGACCTTCACAAGAGTGACGGGTTACATTGCAATCCATGGGATAACGTAAAATCGAAGAAGACAGCAGAACAGATCCCATGATTAGACATTTTGCATTTATTTCCGTCAGACCAGCTGACATCGTAAATCCTCAGCAAAAAATGAAATATATGTCATAATCAGTGCAAAGTTTTGACGCTGCTTCAACCAGCTTTCTAGTTCGGTTTACCATAAAATGCTATCGGCAGCAGATGCTTTAAGGCCTTTGAGCTTATTGAAGACCCTACAACTCATTCAGAGATCAGTGAGCTTGGATTTTTGGTCATATGAATATCAACAAGAGTAAGCGCTCGAGCGGTGCCAACTGAACCAATTCTGATGTCGATCGTTTCTATGGTTGTCAGCAAGAAATACCGTAGCAAAAAAAGTCTATGAAACACTCACTTGAAGACAGCAAGCAGCTAGTCAGAAATAGTGTCTCTACCCACTTCAAGCTTAACAAACCTCAATTTTTTCTTCAAGTTAAATGTCGTGTAGTGTGAGACCTACGTGAACGTTCGACCTATTGCTGCGTGTGCCTTATTTGGTGTCAAAAAAGTTGCGAAGCTAATCTCGTTTCCTGTTGTAGACCATTAGAAATGGATAGGATATTGCTCAGCAGAGTTTCTTCACATTTCGCTGCATGTGTATCAATTTGTTGGGACAACAGAGAAGACTTCATGCTGGCCAAGTAATTGCTTGACGAAAGAAATATCGATATAGCGCCAATTCAGGGATGGACGAGTCTCAGCTCGACTTTTTAATTTTCCGAACGACAAATATTTCTAAGTTTCAAGTAGTGCTGAATTGATTCCACCTTTCTTTCAGGCGTCAAGGCAACACAGGAGTGAATATATTTATGCGCAGCTAAGTGCCATATTAGCGATATAAACCGCCCAGTCTTGTACCGTAAGCGGCTCGGGAGTTGAGGCAGCGTCGTCTCAGCCGTGCATTAGAAATGAGGGTAAAGTTATGAAAAATTTAGTGCAATTTGGCAGCAAACAACCGAAGAAAGCAAAACAAAAGGACAACGAGGAAGGACGATGTGGGAACGTGTGGGAATGAACTAATAATTGCCTCGAAGAGAGGGGTTAAAGTGAATATGGGCAAAATGTATAGTGCTCGTCTCCACTGGGACCCTTCTCTTGTCGGTGTTCTATTAAGTATTGCATATTCATTGAATGATGAAGGACGGACATCTAATTTCAGGCCGTTCATTGTTTTCTTGTTTCTCATATATTGAGCAGGTGGTACAGAAAGAAATGATTATGGCGTGAGGTGATTATGAATAAATAGCAGGTGTTATGGAGGGAAGTGTTTGTGAAATAACATGAGTAACACCTATGCAATATATGATTGGACGAAAGATGAACAGGCAGGAGTGGAGGAACTCGTATATCGGTGCGAGAAGTATATTCCACGAATGAAAATACTCATCACAGATACAAAAGCCGAGGGATGCGATCGACGACGGCAGGTGAACCATGAATATTCTCCTAGTGAATTTAACAAATTAAACAAGAGCAGAATGCTGTTTTGCAAGCCGAGTGTGCTGCGGAATCTTAGGCTGAAACGCAGGAAATAGCGCACTCATGGAAGAATCTATTTAACAGTCGGGTTGGCTGCTGCAGGAATTTGCAGTGGCTGGACCCGTATGTGTAGCTGACTCGAGCAACTCAACATATCTGTTTTTAGTGTTCATCTTTCGAAGGACGAATACATACGACAGCAGTGTCTCCTAAGACATTAGGTGAGTTCAAGTAACTCCGCTGACGATATTGGTTTTTCCGACTTGGTCAACTATGCTTTAGTAGTTTTCAATCGTGATTGGCTGACAAATTTGCTGCGCACAATATGGAATGCCTCCTTATGAGAACATTAAACTCTTGGAACATTGACAGTGGTAGCGCTAGTCGCAGTTTCCTGTTTACAGTTGCTGTGGAAGTTTTAGAGACATTTCACTAAAAAAGATGCTGGTGAGTGATGGAAGTGGAGTGGTTAGTGCAGCCGATTCAAAAGATATGCCAATTTTTTAGTTCCTTACACAAATCGTGGAAGGTTATCGTTTCATTTTTCATCATCGTCTCATTGGTTCTGATATACTTTTATGCACTCTGGTTGCAGTTACTGATGACGCGAATGCATCACTTCCCGTCAACAGAAAAATTACATATTCACACGTATTACAGTTATAGCGGATGTTGGTACATTCAAATATGTTCACTTAATTCCACCTAGCAAAATTCATTTGCTCCGCGTTTCTACACCTTTGTGAGTTTCCATTCGAAACTGAGTTACCGTTTCGCCGTACTTGTGCGCGTCCATCTATTCGATCAGTAGTTTCAACTCGGAAACTGCTGGGACGGGAATTCCGGAATTCAGTGGATGCAATTTAGGGTGAAGCGAGTCTTCCTATATTATCCTCCACTTCAGCCTTCCAGTCATCGAATGATGTAAGCAGTTGAAATTGAAAAAAAAAATCTAAAAAGTTTAAATGCATTTCGCAGTGCGCATCCTTCCATCCCTCCCGCCGAGCCCCCCCCCCCCCACCTCCCTGTAGCGAACATACTCGAAATATAATCTAAACTCACTATTCAATTTTTAGGATATGACGGCAAAAAAGCATCACTCTGACGCCATCTTCACCTCCACCGCTTTGAAAAAACGACGTACTTCTTTCTGTCCCTATGCAGAACATCTTAACACAAACCTCTAACATCTCCATCTCTTCGTTACGCCCTTCAAATTGAAACCAATGAATCTCTTCATTTTATCCGTCATGAGACGCCTGAAGTCTCATCTTGGTAATGATTGGCACTCATAAATGTTTACAAATAACAAAAGCACACATCTTCCAAACACAATATCGAACACATCGAGCGGCTCAAATATATCGAACACAAAACGACAGCAGAGCAAACAGCTCAATAGCCACATCCCAATAACAAACAGCCGAGGCACAAAAGTACAAAAGTGAGCAGTAAATATGGAAGTGACCACAGTGTACACCTATCGCATTCTATAGGATTACGTACAACGAGAATACAGAGCCACATTCTTATTCATGATATTTAACTGAAGATTATCATGGCGTCAGGACAGAAGGTCCATTGAGCAAAATGCAAGCAAAATTTCCTCGGTGACTCTAGCATTCTCCTCATTCTAAATGCTTCATAAAAAACGATGAACGTCCTTTGTCTGCCTGCTCGATGTATAAAAACGCTCTAAATGTCGAATACTGATGGTAGCCCGAACATCTCAGTTTGTCGAAGTTTGGCCTCCTTATTACAGATGCCTATTTTTCACCAATAAGGTTCGAGTTTCTGTGGGAGAAACGTCCCCCCCCCCCCCCCCCCCTTTGGGNCCCTTTGGGCGCGGGATTGAGAGAAGAAGGGTGGGAGTGGAAGTAATGGAGGTGAACAAGAAGTAGCAGATATCAGATCTCGCGGGTGATTGTTAACAGTAGGAGGAAGGAAGTAGGACTGACCCAGCCAAAAATGTCAAACACCAGAAGCCTTTACTTTTAGATAACAATGGTTCTGCTATAATTAGTGCAGCGTGCTTACCCACAATTTTAGTCTTTCTTATGGTTTGTTGCCGCGCACTCCTCATTAGCCATTCTGATCCCTACCTTCCGATGTAATTCATGTACTTTGGCGTCGCTCATCTTCTACTGCACTTTGCATCTTTGTTTTAAGTGATGAATGAATAATTATGGATCAATTCATCTCTACATGTTGATTTTCGCCTCATATTCATGAAAAATTTCTGGTCCCTGATGTTCCCTCTTTGGTTCAATCATCCAAATTCCCCCTCCCCCCCCCCCCCCCCCCCCCCCCCCCCCCNCCTCGTTTGATTAAAAATTGCAGCAGTGAGGAATAATAGATCACTTAACATCTTTGAAAGCATTTTGTTACTTTTCACTTTCAACGATTGTATAAATCTGCCAAAAAATTTCTTCGCCTTAAACTCGAGCACAAAGAAATATATTTCGTAAGCTGCAGCCGATCATGTTTTCGGTTTTCTAGATCCAATGGCTTAACTTCGCTCCAGTCCTAAGCACATGCCGACGGTTCACTGTCTTTCGCGATTGGTACAAACTTTCGCTTTACCGACATGATCAGCTGAATGGACCGCTGCATGCAGCTCACAAAATGTCCAGAAGAAGGCAAATTTCAATGATGGACAATGTGAACAAGTGGTCAGCAACGAGTTCCATACTCTCGCATTCCTTCTTCTCATCAGCAGACATTTTGTTTTAACATATTCACAAGCACTCATTTGAAGAGAATGACAATAAGGAAATATTAGATGTGTATCATATTTCGACAACGGAGATGTCGAAATCTACTCGCATAACACAAGAAGCCTCTAAAATTTTTCGAGAAATGCGTTTTCTTGGGAAAACTNGCTCAGCTTCGCTGAGCCAAAGTTTAGCGTGGAACAAAAATTTTTCGAGAAATGCGTTTTCTTGGGAAAACTCAACTATAACATCCACATAAGCGAGATATCAATTCACTTTCCTTCATCGATATTAAGGCGTTTGGCAAGTGTGCCGACGATATTGTGGTGCGCAAGAAACTTCACCACTAAAAGCTTTTAGCGCTTCTTTAACTTGAGTAATTCCAAAGTTGTTCACCTCAGCAATTATTCCAACAAGATTATAACAGAGATCGCACGCACCTATGAGATCGCTATATTTGCAATGAGCGTGATGAGCTGCGTATGAAACTCAGAAAAGCCGGAATGGATTTAAGCATCGCCTTCTTGTAAATCCCTCTCAATTCAGCTCAACAAAGGGCGACTAGATAATGACTATTTCTTAAGCGGTTTTCGCTCACTGTTCAACGATCAACAAAGCCTTATTAGAGCAAGCCTCCTCAATGCCATTAATATCTTATAGCCATCCGATTTTCATTTCGCTTAGAACATCCTCTCGATCGCATTATACCGCTGCATCAACCTATCCATCTTCTCTCATAAGATGACGCAAGTGCAAACCATTCTGTCAATAACAGCACTAACGGAATGTGATCACCAATCATGAATATGAGAGAACCATCGCTAATAAGGGGAATAAAACAAAGAATACTCACTTGTCAGCCCAACTACTATGCGCATGTTTATGTCATAAAATGTTCAATAGGGTAATGCTTTGTCGCTTACATCCTTAGGAAATTAATGACATATGAGCGTTCTTGCTTCTTCCAGGTACTGCAATTCAAGTTCTAGCTGTAGCAGTGTTCACAGAAATTTACAAACTTATGACGAAAACACAATGTATTCCTACAAAGTTTGCAGTAAAAAGAAGAACAAGAAATGTTCATATCCATCATCACCCAACTAAGCGACGGTAAATATGCTGATCATCAGCAGATGAGACAGTGGTTTGCGTGCAATGACTTAACAGTCACCCATAGACGACACTTTTGCGACGATCCACATCGAACTGTCAATTTATCTAAAATGTGAAGAACAAACAATTCATCATCGCTGACATTCAAAGCTGGTTACTATATAAGCAAATTTCGCTCCTACAGAGCATGATGCATCTTATCGCATACTTATGATAAACCTGATTCCTCAAAGGGGGGATATATTCATATTCTACCTACTCCATTTTCTTGCCAAAAATGATCACGATTTTACCACGCCATACCACACTGTACTGCCACATAGTTATGGAAGTATGAAGCAGAAAATGCAGCTGCTAGCCAAAGACAAACTCTTCACTACTCCATGAGCTTTCAAAACTCAATTCTCGATCGCAACGTACTCGTAAACGATTATAATTAAGATGACAAGGTGATGCATACTGCTCAGGATGTATATTCTACAATTCCTTGGCAATCACAGTGCACGACGTTGGCGTCGTAAACAATTCGATGTAACCTGCTGCTAACACTTTCGCTCTAAGTTTACTGCATCGTGGCGTCTGCCACAAAAAAAACGCTGCTTCCGTTCCGATTCTCCCCCTCCCTCTTCCGCATATCCTATCGCCTCGTCGTTGAAAACTGTCATGTCCAACTACTCTCGGTATCTACATTCGTTCTACACACTGAAATTGTTTCTTGCCAGGGACGATGTTCTTCGGAATTTCGTTTATTTTTTTGTTGAAGGTTCTAAATTCCACTTTTCCCCTCAGATAATTACACATTGTTAACCGAGACGCTTTTTCATCGCCGAAACCGATGGCATTTCTTTTGCAGATTAAGGATAATGAGTTACGATGAGAAAAGCTGTTCTGCAGGTCGACCTTGATAGAAAGTTTGAATCAACATACTGCTTTGGTAAAAAGCCCTCTGGCTACTTTTCTCCTGCGCAATATGCTTTATGTGAATTAGCATGCACTAGACCGATATATATAGGTTTAATGGCATATCAATTTGAGATGCACATTAATAATGGGGAGAATTAAAATTCCTCTATATTCCTCTATATGCCTACGCACTATTGCACCAGCACATATCCTCTTCTTCTATTATTATACACATTTCCATTTCCCTCTGCAAGAGTGCACTATTGCGATGGCCATCTCGATATGTGCCATCGAGCGTTTCTGTCTGCTTCTTCGGCAGATTCCAACTCCTGAAGCGCTGCAGTGGAAGTTGTATGGATAGCTCCGAAAAAGGAATAAAAATTGTAGAATAGGCTTTTTGCAATCATTGTGATATGCATTATAGGACGGCCTCGAATACTATTTTTCTAGTGATCTGTCAACTCTGAACGGCAATATGGCTATTAAAATATGCCACAAAATTGGATGTTCCTTGCTATAGCTCAATTATACCGAAATCCCGCTACAGAAAAAGATCTTCACGAAAGATCGCGTTTAAGAAAGGATTTTTTAGTGAGTTTTTGCGCCGAGTTTTCTCGCTGCTTTTGCATCTTTACAGTTCGTTGGCAGTACGTGAAACTGGTTGATGGTAGGAGCGCAGTGCAAAAGAACGATGTCGTGCTAACCGCTTTAGCATGCCCCTCCACTTGTTCTCTTGAGTTGTTTCAAATTTATGAGCATCAAATATCTCATAGCTTCTACTATCTTGCAGTATATATACGCTTTAGAAATTGCGAGTACTACAAAGCTGGAGGCTTAAAAATCGGCAAATTTCGAATTTGATGGGAATTTCTGTCACAGTCGCAAGCTGCAACTGCACGTTCTTCTTGAAATAGCTGAATGGCCAAGTGCACAAACGTCTTATAATGAATAATTCTTATTGCACTGTATGAATGAATGAAAGCAAAATGCATATATAGTCAATGCAAAATTGAAACTATGCACAGTGTCCGATCATTTTTCGGAGAAATATTTAAATGAGTAAGAAAACGTTTCAGCGAAATAACAATATCGTAAAATAGTACGACGAAACAAGTCCAATTCATTGACATATCCTTACGAGGAACAGGTATGGTTAACATCCACCTGAAGTAGTACTGATTAGAAGTTGTACTACATTGAGGGGAAGAGGATCCTAAATGTCGATTAAAAAGGTTGGCAAAAGAATGTTAATTTATGTCATACGCAAGCGTTTGCAAAATTGAAAATAGTGCTATCTCTATTAATGGAAGTGAATAATTTGTGAGGATCGATTCACGATGCTGATGGTTATAACCAATTAGTCATTTCGAAGTAAGAGTGGAGGACTTACAACTTGGTCACCCATCACTGTCATCTAACTCACAGTCTTCTATATGATGGTTAAAATTAATAAACGAAGGATTAAAGAACGCATAGATTTAACGAAAATTGCACGAGTCCTAATTAGATATTCTTGTGAGAAATTATTGTTAGCATTGAGTGATGACTCAGGGAAGCTACCAAGTTTCGAAGCACTTTAGATTGCAATGAAGCGGCATCATATTATGGTGGGAGCCGAGGACTTATCTTCGGAAATGTACGTCAACAGTGCGAATCCATCCGATATGTGAATAAACATCTCAAGAGAGGAGTGACACGTGATGCACTTTAGCAATTGCATTCAAACGATAGCAAATAATGAAATATTCATAATTGACATTAATATTGCATCACAACAACTCCTTATAGATACCATTAATGCATAAGGATTAGACCCAACGGCTATTTACAAAGTTATGCTGCTCGTTGATCTCGTTATGGCCATATTTTATTTATGCGCTTGTAAATGCTTCTCTTTTTGTCTATTCGTCCATTGCAACTTAAGAATCGTTCAAGCATGAGCAGTTATGACGATTATTAAACACAACGTGAATTACGCGATGCTTCACTTTCTTCGATCGACTCAAAAAGAAGTTGCAGACAAACAATTATGGCAGGAAATAGGCATGCATTCTATGGTCAATTACACGTCTACACCGGTCAGATATGAAAGGATGTGTTTTTTGTAACATTTGCACAAGCAGTCTCGTCATACGATAAGTGAAGGCCTCATTCCGTATCTTTTATTGTTTATCACTGAATGATGAGCATAAATGAGCAGATGAACCTAATATAAAATCTCATAGTACTGTGGCAACTCTTTCCATATATCTCGTCAGTTCTTCCGCGATCCAAGAAGCATCAAGTGAAGGCTTATCCAGCCATAGAAGGCATGCAAAATTCTGAGCGTGTCACTTATTTCGAAGCTCGTGGGTGAACTTGGTAGTTGATGTAGGAGGTTTCCACATAGTGTGCGTTCTACAGGTAAAGTTTTATAGCTCTTAATCCAGTTATTTCAAAGTTAAAATTGCCAGACAACTAAGCATAATTATGTGCTTACGGACAAAACGGCCAGCTCCCACGACCAGCAGTGACATATTACAGCGGAGTGAAGTAGCGAGCAAACACGATAAGTGCAAACATTTCTCGGGCAACTCACACAGCATTACTTAGTCGATCATTGCACTGATCGAGCAAAATTCTACAAAAACAACTGAGAGTCAGCGAGTGGAATGCAAGAGTGAGGGGTTGAATTTGATTCTGAATGCCATGTGATTAGTCAACAGGGATGTGATTTTAGAGACTCACTTGAGACAAAAGGGATAAAGAATTCTTCGGCAGTTGCAACAACTCCATGCAACATTATCAGTGGCTTACCGAGCCCTATAGTTTTGCATAAGACAATGAGCAAGGCAAGAGCAAGAAGATAAGAGTATAAGCAGGAAAATAAGCGTACCATTTTAGATATGCGATTTCATAATAACTCTCATATTGCCACTATCATGTCAGCGAGACAACGATGAAGCGTAGGCATGAATGCATCTGAACTGATCGTCTTTATAACACAAATTTTTTGCAGACGATCTTCGATCCTTGCAGACGGATAGCCAGTCACTGAGAAGAGGATAGCGGAAGGCCGACTTCTATCGCATTCAACGAAAAATCAAAATAGACTCTATTCAATATGCAGAGTTATGCCTGTTAAAGCAACCAGTGGAAACTGGAAAAATGTTTCGGAACATCCACCTCGGAGCGTTCCTAACGAATTCTCCCTGCAAACATGTGAACAGTTTGCCAGGCAAGCTGGACCGATATAACCATTCAAGCTGATCTGATCAATCAGCTTCATGAGGCAGAAAAAAATGGTAAGGATGTACGAAACAGTGACCCCTATCATAATTGACTCAGTCTTTTGTTCATAACTGCCACCTTGCGCATAGTTTTTTGGCACACCCGAATGACCTTTGACACCCTCAACTTCTTGTCATCCCTTGCGACGTCGATTAACCTATGCGAGAGACACCACTACTGCAAGTTGCACACTGTGCTCACCAAATTTTGCTGAGCATGCAGCATAGCTACCGAATCGACGACGCTCTCTACGTAGGAGGAGTTCAAATACATATTTCCATGAACGCGACGCTCCCATCATTTTACTCAAATTCCTGGAAGTGCGCTGAGAAATTGCTGGAGCATCTTCTGTTGCTTTAAGCGCCGTGGATAGATTGCATTTGACTTTTTTTTTAGCCACAATTCTTATGGATTTTCGTTGGATTTTGTTCGATTTTTCATCACTTTTGATGGATATCATCGCAAAACAAATTTTCTTAGCCGAATGAAACGATAACTGCGAAGAATGTACACTGCCACAGTCATATGAATTATGTTGGCGAATGTTCATGCACCAGAAGTTGCCTCAGCCGAACACGAGAACGTAATAATAAAACTGCATCAAGAATAAGGGAAAAAAGGAACTCTTTTCAGGACACTTGAACGAGGATCTGACGAATATAGTTCTGTGCTATCTCTAGGGGAAACGGAAAGGCCATGTTAATCACTACGTGTAAAGTGGGAACGATGCCACGAAAAGATAAGCATAAATGGTAATTTAGTAACTACAATAATAGTAATAATAAATGAGGAAGCATGCCGACGCAATTGCTAAACATGTGCATTTGATTCCCTCACATTTTAAAGTCCAATTTCGAAAAATCAGCAAACAAAAGACTCTGTAAATCCTCAACGAAAAGCTCTTTGTCGTTCAGCGTAGGTGAAACAACATGAGAGTTGGGCCAGTGAGAGATGGCTGCAAGCTTCTAATGGCTTCAAGCGAGAAAAGCTGTTTTCGGATTTGATGAATTAAAGCGAGTTATGGAATGAATGTCATCTCGTAACTGACATATGATTCTCGAACGTAGTCTCAAAGCTCGCCCAATTTATATTGCTAGTGCAGTGGAACTCTGCTTTCTGTTCCATAATTGTGCAGCCGTTGTTTTTCTCTAGTGTTATGCTTCTGGCTGTGGTTGATATATATCTCTTTCTGAAAAGATGCAGTACACATGTGTGTTCAAAGTGTGATTTGAGGTATTTATCAGTTACCATTGTATCCGTTTCACGATATCATGAAACCAGTTGTCAGCTTTTATGAATTGCTTCCGAAGTGCCGAATCCAGAGTTGCTTCATCGACCATCAGTTGTGCATCCCAATGCCAGATCTGTGATCCCGCTGCACATTCAGTGTCGTTGAAATTGAGTCTTGTGAACGGATGATACCATCTACTCAGATCGCCATCAGCGATAACCAATCTGCAGAACGCTTGAATAATTTTCAACAACTATTCGTTTCCATTATATTGCATTGATAACTCTCCTCTATCTCGGATTCAGAAGATATCCACACTGCGACTGCAAGTGAAACGAGTCGTTGATACAAATGCATCGTAATAAAATCACTAACAAGTCATACAGTCGCCAACGATGATGGGATGAGCGTGGGGAAGTTTTTTCGAAATGAAAAACTTTTCGACCCTGCATAGCGATATTCTCTGTGCAGGTCACGTGTGAGCCTAAATAAAACAATTTTGCGAGGAGAAATATTTTTTATAGTCATCGGAATGTTGTTTTGTCATTTTGTTTTGCATTTTTGTCTACCATCAAAATAGATTTCACGATCATTTTTGTCGGAGATTTCAAAAGTTTGTCTGAGAGGTCCGATCTGTCAGACTTCTGTAATCTCCCGTGTGGTCGCAGTCTCTTTCGTATAAAGCCTACCATCATACGGAGGGTTGAGTTGCGTTCTATAATTTCGACCATACGAGACTAGTTCCGAGTATTTGCTATCGTTCAGGCTGCTGCCTATTAATTTGCTAGTCCACCGTCGAAATTTGGTCTCATGGCCATCCATACGCAATAGATGAGCCAGCCGTTGAACAACGAATGCAATGATCGTTCTGGCAGTTATTCACATGTAGTCTTGACGTGTTCTCTTCAGGTTTAGCAAAAATTTGCGCACGTCATTTCAAATTTCATTTGACACTGGCTTATGGAAGGTGATGAGATTCGCTTTCATTTGTTCTCGTATCGCTTCTGCTAATAATAAGATCCTTGGGAAAGGCAGTGATATAATATGAAATGGTCGCTTGAAATTGCGTTTTTTTTTTGAATACACACAAGCGATATCATTCAAATTCTCCATCTATTTTGCTGTTGAAGGGTCATTTGTGACGCATAAATAATTACAGCTTTTTTCAGATTAGTGAAGAAGTTCCCAGAGTGCATAAATCCAACATGAAAATGCTTGCATATGGTCATTATAAGAATTTCATTCGTAACTTCTTAATTGATGCCTCGTTAGCCAAAATATCGATGTTTCTCAATATTTGCACATCTCAATTCCTAAGTTCCAGAAATGTGGTCAAATGTGGAAGTGGTATTCAATATTAAAACATACTTCACATTCCTATCCTTCACGAGCGATTGGTTCTTGAGGCCGTGCAGCATGAAATCTCGTTGCCAATTCCACATCCCACGTGTTAGAAAACCATCACGCACCCAGGCATTCCCCTTCGCCATAATCTTCAGACGTGGATTAAAATGCTCTTTTTTGGCTAGAAGCATCCGGATGCATGCCTCTGCGGCGAAGAGGTCGTCGAAGTTGTTGGAACGGCTCCAAAGTAAGTGACATCGCTTTTCATTCTCCGATATTGCCGCTATTAGCCTTTCGACTATATAAAACTGAAATAGGAGAGCTCCAGCTGCTATATTTTCGTACGATCACAGAAGTCATGAAATTAATTAAGGAAACTTGGAAAACTTGCGGTTCTAATAAGGAGAGGAGAGGGTGTGGAGAGATATAAATTTATACAGTGGCTGCAATGTTGACGTTCGTTGCTTCAGAAAGAAAATTTGGTGGAAAAAGAAGTGGAGAAGCGCGCAAAATGATAATCGCTCTTGCATTCCGCCCATTGGGCAAAATGGTTGTACGAGTTGTCCACGGATAATGTCTCAAACGATCCCTCATCTTTTTGCTCACCACTCAGGCTAATGATCTGAAAAAAGCTTTTATGCGCCTCATAAATTTCCTGTGTAAGAAGCATTGCGGCAACGTCACATCTGGGAATTCCGTCTAGGGATGTAAGAATGAACGCATGAAGAGAGCGTAAATTGAGGAGGAAAAAGACATATGAGACGAGAGGTCGTTCACATATATGAATGCTTAGCTTCCTAATTCTCGCTTTCTGAAAACCTGGTGACTCCATTTAAAGCCTTTATAGCACATTGTCAGAGTTCCAGGGCGGTAGAAGCGTTAAGATTCTTCATCTTTGTGCCCTCAAAACAAATGAGGTAAAGAATGTTCTGGTGTGTTAAGGCTTACATGAATGGCGCCGTTATCCCGTCCATGAACGCTGTTTGGCAAATCCTTCTCATATTCTGCGAATTTCTTTATGAAATTGATGGCTTCTGTAGAATTGCGTGCGAGGTAAGAGCCGCATGCAATTTCCCAATTATAGAATCTGTCGTAAAATATGAGATCATATTTGTCGTCAATAAACTCCTCGATTAACCTGAATATGCAGGAACTGCCACTCTTCTGGACATCATAACATCCGTCGGTAGGAAAGGAGAGGACTTTCTAGCAGTCACATTTCCAGTAAATAATCATTCTAACTGTCATATATGGGGTGTTTTCTTTTCCCGGAGCGCTGATCGCATTAGGCAGATGCGAAGCTTTACATCAGCAAAGTCACTCATTCCCACTCCTGCTGCCCTCTCTCCTGTCCCAACCAGCTGCAGCACTGTGTTCTTCAATAAAGAAAGGTTCCGAGTTTTATCTTTCCTGGGCGCTACAATGAGAGAATTCTACGTGCTTCTGACATCATAAACTCACGGTTCATGGGGTTCCGACTGATGTTGATTGCACAACAGCATTTGTGAGAGCTATTCTCACTCGATTTCACTATGCATAATCTTGAGCAAAACATCTGTCCAGAACTTGGCATTGTTCATGTTAAATACGCATACAATCCAACATCCTTCCTTCACCTGGGTAGTTGCAACTCTTTTTAGTGCTTGTACTCAATTTTTCATCAAAGGCAGACTAATGGAGAAAGTTAACTACTCCCCACCCCCCTACTTGTTTGCGTCATCTTCTTTCGCTCCATGAAAAAATTTTCCACCCCTCCGGCACCAGTATTAATCAACGGAAAGTGAGGCATACCTTGTTGGATTAACCACACCAACATCCGCGTCAATAACTAATATCCACTCATATTTCGGCAGTATGTACGATATGATACAGTGGCGTCGAAACATTATCTGCAACGCCAACCGATATAAAATGAATGTCCTTCAACGATCTCTATGTAAGAAATGCCGGCGTTATCATCACAGTTACACCCACAGTCGATAGCAGCAAAAATTAGACATATATACATCCGCTAACACTCCTGTTTGGTTATGTTTACCCATAACACAAGCGTTTTTGATCTGTTCGTTGCATACGGTCGGCTTCATCTGCGTCCATGCGCCTGCTTTTCATCCTACAGCTACCAACGTGACCACATTGGAAACAATTTTTTTATCGAAACACCGCCAATCTTTGAAATGCCTTTGCAGAAATTCAAATACAAAACTGATTGTTATCATCACCTCGAGATCCAAATAAAACAACCCGCGCCCTATGAAAGTGCCAGAATTTTGTCATCCTTCCTATGTGCTATTCTATGCCATGAACAAATTGCATGGAAGCGATAACGCGACATCTTTAAGAAGAAAAAGAGCGGTGAGATATGTCGTATTGGTTGAGAATAAAAAATGAATAGTACGGAGCGTGAGATTGGTTTGCAAATGAAGCATCCAATGGTTCATTTTAACTGTCCTTGAAGGAGCCATTTGAATGGGCATTTGAAATGAACTCCACAAGAAAAAGATGATCTTACATCTGTTTGGGGACAGAGTTGCCTCCATTCAGGAGTTTCCCGCACGAGCTCGAGGGCGTAGCCATGCAGAAGTGCGTAGCATCGTAGTGATGCGAACGCCGCGGCTACATTACTGTCGTCGAAGTGTTCATCTATCACCGTGACGATAGCAATACTACTGGAGCGATTACGCGTGGATCGTATCCGCATTGAGGCCTCCTCCTCGACACCGTTGATAAGTTGCACCTGAATACTACCTTCCGGGCATCGGAAGTGAAAAACGAGCGAAACATTAGAGGAAACTTTCCAAATATTGCCCAGGACAGTCGATGTCGTGTAAAGTACACTGCGACCACCCCTCTGTTACATACTAAGTCGGGAGTCGTCGCATACAATAAGCAACGGTTGCGCTTGTCGGAATTGAACGTTGTGCACGTAAGCTTCATCGAAACACTTCATATTAGCACAAATATGCTAAATTGGCGATAGGTCAAACACCGTTTTCTTCATGCGGGTTTTGCAAGGTTATTTGTAGGACTTCATTCGTGGCGTGCTGACAGTTCGTGAACTCATCTTTCAGTCTCACATTTGGAATACCCTACAAAACTTTTGTTGTTAAACAGAGAATTTTATGCGGTCAACAAAAATTTGCTGCTGTTTGCCTATGGATCCAGAGCTGTTTTTTTGTTTTTATCTGGATATATGAAGCTTTACCAGTGAGTTACGATCCAAAGTGATACGAGGTGTGGGACAGTTTTTGCCGGGTCCTCTTCCACATGGCGTCTTTCATTGTTTTATACAAGAACAATTTGCATAAAGGTGTAGGAGGTGCCCTGCCGTCGTTTTATTTTTCACTCACTTCCAAATGCCATCATGACTGTACTTGTGTATGCGTGTAGTTGCCTGCTTGCGTTGCAGTTTGAGCTCGGGAATCACATGAGATACAGCTACCGCAATTGATTGCATAATGCACACCACATGATGAGCTCCTACCGTACTTATATGTTGACTCATCAGCTTTCGACTCAGGTGACGACATTAAGAACTGAAAAAATATTTCGGAGTATCTCATACATGCTCTCTGAGCTCCTTACAACGGTCGTTTTCTGCATGAAGCAAACATTTTTTTAATATTTTTGCGAGCTGTTGAGTAAATAAGGTGAGAAATTAGCGTTATTTCGCATATAAGGCGCTTTACAATTTCGCTGACTTCAAAAAGAATCACTCGTTGTGAGAGGAAGGTAATAGCGCCTGTCCCGGTGGCAATCTGACACTGCTCATCACCTGGCCTCATATTAAGAAAATTTCCTTCCAAGTTGTGAGAATTAACAGCATGTTGGATAGGACAGTCTCCTCTCACTATGATCCGAAGGGCTTATGCGCCATCTCGATATATTCAAATTCGTCGTTTGTCCTCACAACCTTGTGAAAGTGAAAGTCCGCTATTCATATCCCTATAGATCAATGTAGCACGCTGCTTTCTCAATTTTTAACCGTGTTTGCAAAGCACAGCGAACTACTTCACCGAAGGAACAGTTCGCAGACACAGTGAGGACGCCTCTTACTCTTCTACACCCAACAATGGACATGTAATCGCCAAACGATAAGAAGAAGAGAAATATTTTGATTAAATGATAAGGCAGGGGAGCTCTCTGCTTGCGGTGCATCTTTAATGCTTGTGTCGCGAGTTGTTACTCTAGTTGCAGAGGATGCAAACGTTGTAAAACACTTTAGAGCAACTCTTAGCAGCATACTGAGTTTAAACTCCCTCTCGCGGCAACCACAGTGATTCGACCCGCACGTATCATACGCTGAAGCGGCCTTCAACCTCCGAAGCACCGTGATGTTGATTGTTATTCTGAGTTCGCTATGTGATGTATGCGGCGCACTGCCCTACACGGCTTTGCTCCGAATGCTGCGTTTGTTTATGTAGCACATCGGTATAAGCAGTTTTAGCGCAATTTGTCATTGGCGCTTTGCGTCACGATTGTTTTCCGAAATTTCCCGAAGTTTCATTACTCAAGCTTGAGGGGTCAGACGAGCGCAAAGCAAATGGAATATGCCAAGCCTTGTCGAGCATCGAATTTGGGCTGAACCAGCCAGAAAGTTACTGAAGCCCGGAAGTGAGAAAAGGGCGCGAAAGGATCAGTCTTTGACAGGTCAGTGTCGTCCTCTTAAAGAAGATTTCTAGTTGCTCGCAAAAGCTAAGCAAACAGGAGACTTATTGGCTGCACCAAAAAAGAAAAACAGTGGCAAATATAACAACCGAAAGGAAATCAACGAATAGAGGTGTTTGGCGTATCGCTTGAATGGTCGTCGGGCACAACATATTGCAGTTATTAATCATTTTGCACAACCACTGAGAAATTTTAAGCTTGCATTGCATTGCAAACGATCAAGCATTTTGCTGAGGTATCGCAATTTGGGTGCCAAATATCATCGGCACCTATTGCCTTTCGTTGAAGCAAGTCACATCTCGATTCGCGAACAGTTCATTTCGTTTATGTTGCTGCAATATCATTACCCTTTCGGCTTGTCCTATCTTGTGTCTTTTATTCTTCGTTCCTTGTGACGCATAACCCCTATTTTATTTCTTCTTCTAATAAGTCGAAGACCTTTACTATGAAGTTTTTTTTCTCGTCAGGATTCCAACCTTCATTTGCGTCGTTTTGTTGAAGACCGAGGAACTCTCTGCCTAACTTGCATCTTTAAGGTTTCGCATAAGTGAGCTTATCTTAAGTGACCAAATACCTAAGGACCAACATTCAAGTTTTTGTCTATGTGGTTCTGCATGAGTCCCTTTCGCGGCGCAGGAAACTCACGATTCTGCTTTGGGCGTCCCACACTTCGTCTGAGTTAATCTTTGAACACAAAGCTTAAATAGTTACATTGCTTTGATCACATAAGCAGACTAAATTCATGGCCTTTGTGTTATCATTTAAAATATCATCAGCGTGAATGACACCATGTTTCTGGCAAAAAGGGATATTAATCAATTCTAACGGGATTATCAGTTGACATGATGGCACAATCGTTCCCTCTCGTTGAATGCATTTTTTTCCCATTTTATTCCCAATATTGGAAAGTCTTACTTCGTGACCTTTTTTAAAGTACAAGTAGTTCTTGACTCACTCAATTCTGGACCTGAAAAGCTATGGTTAGAGGTGAAGCCATATCACTGTG
The DNA here is from genome assembly GCA_022844705.1 of Toxascaris leonina. NCBI lineage: Eukaryota > Metazoa > Nematoda > Chromadorea > Rhabditida > Ascarididae > Toxascaris > Toxascaris leonina. Next base: position 23,435 of record JAARMF010002572.1, read on the forward strand.
GAATAAGTTTCAATTCGAAACTAAAATATGGAACTCACCTGCATTTCTGACGGATATCTGGATTGATTGCTTACATTATAAATGGCAATCTGAGTAGGTAATTTCAAATCGCTGATCACCTGAAACAGATGCGATCACTGTTTCATTTGAAGAGTCAGTTGCAGAATGTATTTGAGTGCAGTAAGCAGTGACCTTTCATGTGAATGTGAGAAAGATGGTGTCTATAACAATCCTGAGAAATAGACGAAGGAGGCAGTGATTATGACCTCATATAAGATGATCACATCATAAAACTGTTCGTGTGAGCGAGTGGATGGTCTCATCAGCAATGAAATGCTCTAAGCAATGCGGGCGAGTTTTAAATACACCTTCCAAAATTCGAATATTTTGGTCAGCAAACTGCTTGTACCAGTAATGAGAGGATGAGGATGTTACATGTGGCACGCTATGCGGTTTTGCAGCCCGATGCTTCCATCACAGAAAAGTTAACATAAAAATGCAAAATTCACAGGTGCTTTGCACAATTTGTGATGTTCATCCGCTCAAATATTTGTCTGACGGTCGAACCGAAATGTGCGAATCTTCTCGACACCTCAACGATGGATGAAAATATTTGAAAGCGAACAAAAAAAATTTTGTCTACGTATCACGGATACACTTATTCACCTCGATGCTTCACGCAAGCAATTTTTACACTGCTGTCAGAAATATTTCTTGCGTGCAATCTGCCTTCAAAGTTCTGGCACTTATGAGTCCTGAAAGAGGCTATCGCAAATTATTTTTCATTTTAGGTGAGAAGTGGTGATCAGCTTACGCTTGCTACGTATAATCCAAGAAGTGAACAGGACAGTATTAAAGCAGCATTGCGAATTCGTTGCTGCGACTGCATTGGACCGCAAAATGAATCCTGAAATATCGCACTGATGATCGGCATTAGGAACAATCACGACACCAAGAAACGCCAAAGATTCGTATTAATGAGAGAACCCATATGCAATGTGTACGGAAGAATCGCATAAGCTGAGGCTGAGATAAAGGGCCTATTTGATCTCGCCTTGGTATAGCAACGGTTAAGCGACATATAGCAAACTTTGTGCACCGACAAATATTGAGTTATACTCACAACGTTACAATTGGCCATTCTGCTTTTCGTAAGGGCGAATCGGAAAGTAAAGCGGCAGCCGACTGCACGAATTGCACTTTTACGGAAATATGCACTGCCCCCC